>RPOG01004133.1:0-49846 GCA_008086565.1 Thalassoma bifasciatum
CTCAGCAGTAACTCGGCCAGGTCGACCCCCAGCCGCTCAGCTCGGTCCTGGGCTTCAGCACAGATCTTAGTGGCTGTGACTCCCACTCGCTGGAGCCGCTCGTCCACACCCTCTGAGTTCTGTCACACACATCAGTGATTTAAAGTTTGCTAAAGAGATAATAACAGCTTTAACACACTTCCTCTGATCCATCGACTCTGAGCTGTTACCTTTTCAGCAGCAGCGACGCTGGTCTGCATGGTTTCTTTCAGACTGTCTGATCCGTCCAGACTGTACACGGCCCCCGTCAGGTAGAGCTGCAGGAAAACATCACACACTCTGAGCTCAGGCAGCAACAGCACTCACACATTCATGGTGGTGTTTTATTTTGGCGGGGAAATGTTCACTTCCTGGTGTTTGTGGAGCAAACTGACCTGAGAGTCCTTCAGCTGAGTGTGAACAGCCACCGGGACGCTGCAGCCTCCCTCCTACAAACCACAACACACAGTCAGATCACATCCATACACTGAGTCAAAGAGTGTGTGTGTGTGTGTGTGTGTGTGTGTGTGTACCAGTTTTCTGAGGAAGGCTCTCTCAGCGATGCAGCGCAGCACTGTGTCAGGGTCGTGGAGAACAGAAACCATCTCCAGGATGTCTTCATCTCTGGCCCGAACCTCCACAGCCAGAGCGCCCTGAAAACACACACACACACACATGAAATAAACACACATTTTACTCAAGTTATTAAAAACACAAAGCATCTGTGTGTTTCATGGCACATTAATGTTGAAAAGTTGAAGTAATTCAGTCTGTTTTCAGTAAAGTTGGATGTTGAACTCTGTTTGAAGCTCAGTTGTGTTGCAGCCCCTGGTTCGTACCTGTCCGACAGCGTACATACAGTCCTCAGGCTCCAGGATCTATCAGAGACAAAGATCAGACTGTCAGATAAGAAATGTCTCCTCAGACTTCAGATCATGGAGAACTCTCCGTACCTGACTGATCCGGCTCTCCCAGCCCATCCTCCTGAGGCCGGCAGCTGCCAGGATGATGGCGGCGTAGTCGTCTTTCTCATCCAGCTTCTTCAGACGAGTGTTCAGGTTCCCGCGCTGAAAACAACGGCTCAGGAAAACAAGGAGAGACAAACACTCACTCTGAGAGAAGTGAGAGCTCCTCTGAGAGTTTCTTTAAGCTGTGAATTAACCCTTCGTGGATCACCTCCTGGTTTCCTGCTCTCATCGCTCTGACTGACTCTGAAAGGATACGATGTCTTTGAAGGTCAGGTGAGAGAATCTCTTCTTCAGCTGAGCAGCGCGGCGCAACGAGCTGGTGCCGATCACACTGCGCACACACACACACACACACACACACACACACACACACAGAAACACACACACAATGAGGTGATGTTCTCCTGGATTATGACATGACAGAAAACAAAGAGCTGAAGTGTGTGTGTGACTGAACCTGTTCTCCGGCAGCGTCTCCAGAGTCTTCCCTTTGTGTTTGGGGTGTAGCACCACTGCATCATGGGGGTTTTCTCTCCTACAGGCAGCAGGAAGCAAAATGACACTGTATGGTTACAGCTTCTCACAAAAGAACCACAAACATCTTCAGAACAAACACTGAAGACACACACAGAGTGAAGAAGAAAGAGATGAAGTGTTTGAGCCAGACTGAGCTCCAGGCTGAATGCTACACGTGTGAGACTCACTTCAGCACGGCGCCGATGGTGAATCCTGGAGGCAGAGTGGTGGGAAGGTCTTTGAGAGAGTGAACGACCAGGTCCACCCTGAAGGAGACACACACACAAAAAACAAAAAAAAAACATAAACTGAGACTGTAGAGATGGACTAGCAGTCGAGTCATTCTTCTTCTTCTCAAACATATTGTGTCTATTTTTGATGCTCTGCTGAAGTTTGAGTGGAGACTCATGTTCAGCTTTAATGGTTCACAGTGTTGTGAAGCTTGTGCTCACACAAACACAAACACACACACACACACATAGACGCGACTCTGTTTACACTCACTCGTTCCTCTCCAGAGCGGTTTCCAACTCTTTGGTGAACAGACTCTTCTCTCCGATCTGAAACAAACAAACAAAATAATTATTGAATTTAAATCGTTGGGTGTCAGAACAAACTTGGTTTCAAAGGTCAGAGGTCAATGTGTTGATTAATCTCAGGCTGAAACTTCAAACTGCTCTGAATGACTTGTTCACAAAGTCACATGAGAATTCAGCAAGATCTCGTAGCGAAATCTCCTTTAAAACAGCAAATCTGTCATTTGTTAAAGAGGAGCGTGAGTTTGGAGCACAGCAACAGAATGATGAGAGCTCTTAAAGAGACAGTAACTGAAATGAGGTTTAAAAACAGCAGCCTGAGATCAGTAAAGACTGTTTGATCTGTAAATCACATAAATCTGCCACAGAGCGATCAGAAGGATGAGGTAAAGTCTGAAATATGAAAATAACACCTTCTCTTTAAATAAACCTCTGATCTGTGGTTGTCATGAGGAATTTCACCTTTGATAACGCCGTGTCCAGGATTTTGTCTCCAGTCGTGGTCATGCCGACTGGAAGAGAAGACAAAGATGAGTTAGAGACGGATCAGACCACTGACAATTTTACATCAATATTTTTATTCTTTGTTTTAAGGGATCAGATAAATCCTCAACCCAGGAGGAGCCTGAGTTTAACGCCTATCATCCTGATTCTCTAATGACTGGACTGAAAGTTCACCTGGATGTGAAACACCTGAACAAACTCCTCTAACAGAAAATAAAAGCTGCTGTGACTCTCACCTATCTCCAGGTGGACGTCGCTGTACAGCTCCTTCAACTTGTCGGCCACACTGTCAGTCTGGATACGAGCCAACTGGAACAGAGGAGAAGAGAAGAGCTTCACTTTAGCTGGATCGTTCAGACGGTTCAGGAAATGATTTTAAACTCAGAGAGTCAGAGAGTCAGAGAGCTTCAGATCAGAAACAGTTATCAGTGAGTCACAGCTGTGTTATCTGTGTCAGAGGAGCCTCAGACGTCTCAATCTGCTCAGTCTGAAGCAGCACAGAGGCAGCACCAAACAGATCATTCAACGTTTATAAACGGACATCAATAAATTTGCAGATTATTAAAAGAATGCATTAATTTTAATGATTTAACCTTTGACCTTCAACACAAAAATTATTAAAATGTGTTGAAGAAAAAAAAAAATCTGCTCCTAGGCCTTTTAGCTGTTTTACAATCCAAACTCAGTCAAGAGTTATTTCATGTTTTAGCCAATGCTTCAAAAATCTGTTTCAGCTTTTATTCAGGTGTAAAACACACACTGAGGCTTTCAGGCTCACACTAAGTCAAGCTCAATCCTGCAGATCATGACAAATCTAAAGTTTTTTTAAAGATCAAGGTAAAACATGGGTCAATGGTCTGAATGAAAGCACCTCTGTACCTGGCTCTGACGGGTCCCGATCCGGATAACTCGACTGACTTTTCCATTTCCATCCTGTGGAGAAAAGAGAAACCAGAAGAAAGGGTTTACTTTGACTTTCTATGAGCAAACTTAAAGGTTTTAAAAACAGGAAAAATCTCCTTTTTAACAGGCATTGAGGCGTTTTCTCTGCTCGCCTCACCCTGATGTACTTGTAAGGTCCTTCCTCCATAATCCTGAGTGTCTACACTGAGCGTGTGCACTGTGCTGCCTATTGTGTCCTCTGTCTGCCTGCTGTGCCTCCTTAGAAAGGAGAAGTGCTGAGGTCATGCAGACTCAAGAAACTGAACAGAGCTCTGTTTTACTCAAATACACTCCTCCTCTTTCAGGACCCCCACCCCAAGATATCTCTGCTTCAAAAGATAAGAGCCCCGATTCATAGAGTCCGTTATTAAAGGCAGGGAGGGGCGCTGAAGATTGGTTCTGAGTCTGAGGTGTGGTCACTGTGTTTTCTGAACATCCAGCATCCAAAAAAACTGTCGTCCATGAAACAAAACAGAAATCAAAATCGGTATATTTAATCTTTAAAGCTTTTTTTCATTACTGGACGACTCATGTGTATTCAAGTACATAAGAGAATGTGAAGTGAACGTGTAGTTGGTGTAAGACCTTTGATGCATAACTGTGCATCTAAATGACCAGTTGAGAAGCTTTCCCTGCAAATCTGGTGTGTTCAGGTGCTTTTAATTGATATAACTGTGTTTAAAGTTACCTGACTGTTTACTTGCAGTAGGATTCTGATAACTCTGAAAATACTGTTACAAGCTAACCTACCTGACTTGTTGTAAAGGGTTAAATATTGTACTAATGTTGATGACGAAAATTTAATGTGTACACAAAACACAACAACAAATTTGTAAAACCATGTAAAAATGTATATTTTGGGTGCAAGTGCATTTTATTTAAATGCTTCAGGCATAACTGCCTTTTTCTCACGCAAACACACTAATTTTAGAAATAATTCAAATCAGTTCAGCATCTTGCTTGAAGACACTTAGTCACAGAGAAGGGAAGTTTGGGATTGAACCGTCCACCCTTGGGATATGAGGGTGACCCTCCTGTACACCATGATTCTTATATAGACTGTACATTTCATGCCTTGCCATAGGGAGTGGGCTTGTGATCTTTTAGCAGAGTTGTCTTAATAAATAAAAGACGATGATGGTGATGATTAAAAGTTTTGAGCACAATGTGCTATAAATAAAATTTGCCTTAGATGAGTGTCCATTTTAAGTGAAAGCTATTGTACTTTATGAGAAATAAATAATTGATATATTTTAATTAGGTACACTGTATTTAGTCCCTTCTTTGACTTATAAGAAGAATAGTCAATTCTTTATTGTCTCTCAGTGTCATCCACAATGGTTCCTGGAAAAAGGTTTTTTTACTTTCAGTGACCGTTGTCTGTCGCTCAACCACTTCCATTCAATGAATCAGAAATCCTAGAAATCAGCTCTTAATCTGTCAACCTCCACATCTGTGTCCGTTTGTTTCTAAGAAAAATAAATAACAGAAACATTTGAGACCAACTGCTGTCAAAAACAGGCGTTAGGAATGAGGGCGGGACAAGGCAACGATGCTAGGCACGTAAAAGTTGAATTAAAGATATCCATCTTTTTACAGTTCCTGGCAACAACAGTTCAAGTTACTACATTTTTCATAGAAGAATTTGGTTTAAACTCAAATGTAAAAACAGTTACGTTTATAGGTCACACTGGTAAGTTAACCGCTGTCAACGGCTTGTGGTTGAGTTACTCGGTAATGTTTTTACCTGAATCGTGTTTTGATATTGTAATACTGCCAAACTATATGTATTGGCTGTTAAACAAACGAGGCGTTTGAAGAAACTTCAGAGAGTCCTTCAAAATACTCGGTTAGTTTTTCCTGCTCACCCAGACCATATTTGACAGAAGTTTCATGTGTACGAAATCGTCCAATGGGAGAGCAGAACCATTTGACAGACACGGAGATTAACCAATCATCGCGCTCCAAATAACAGCGGCGGGCTCTGAAGGAGCTTCATGCTGCCGGGGCTAACAACCACCACCACCGGCCCAGCTCAGGTCAAACTCACCGGGGAACTGGCTTCTTCAGACATGTCGCTGCTACGGTCCCGTCTGTGGATACAACACGAGCTAACAGCTAGTTTTCTGTATCACAGGCTCCATTAAAAGCACGGTAACGTGGAAAGAATCTCAGATCTTCCTCTGACCAGCTTCACTATGAATGACGGAGGAACACGTGACCGGCTGGAGGTCGTTTCCTTGTTCCGTCTGTCAGCTTCCTCTGCTGGATACAGAGCAGTGAGGGGGTCTGCGTGTCAAATTAAGACAGAAGAAACCAAGAAATGTCATTCAAAATATTCTGCGCTGTATACATACCTGACATGAGTGTTTTTGTATGCCCTAGTATTTTAAATACGGTGGTTGAGAGTATACAAAAAAGGGCAAAGGCAGTAAAATAAAACTAGTTTTGAAACTTTTCCTCTGAGTTAAAGTTCCGATATTTTTATTCTAGGTGTAGAAAGAGCTGCAGCTGAACAAATAATGAATACAACACACATTACTTTATGGGCAGTGTTTTGTTAGTTTGTTGATGTACCCAAGATAAACAGAGCCTGATGATACAGGGTGCTGCAGCTCTTGCCCAATGCAAAGGTAAAATTTCTTGAACTCTAAATTCTATCATCTTTCCTCCTCGGACTAAACAAAACTGGAAGTTTGACTAGTTTGCTGAATGCAAAACTGGTTGTGGCAGTTACATTTTCCTGGAAGTATTTACACTGAGTTTTAAACAGTTATGGACGGATAATCAAAGGCAAGCATAAAAACAAAGCAAGAACCCAAATTTCACAAGTACTCCAGCAAAAAACAACAGAGAAAACTGATGCACCTCGTGAATTTGACCAGACAAAAACAAGAGAAACAAAAGACTAACAAAGTACCGTGGAACTCAAAAAGATCAAGTTAATCATCCCCATCTGTTATGAACAAACAGGTCGAATACCAAATTTCTTTTTCATGAATGGGAATTACAACAACAATAAAAGTGTTTGAAGTCGTGGTGGTATAAAAAATAAAAATAATAAGAAAGTAATTTTTCTATTTGCAATAATAATGATGATGATGACATAATAATAATAATAATAATAATAATAATAATAATAATAATAATAATAATAATAATAATAATAATAATCATGATAACAACAATAATAATGAAAATAATGATAACAACAATACTACTCATAATAGTAGCAATAATAATGATGATAATAATAATTATTATTATTCTATTAGGAACCTAAATGTATTACTTTAAAAATTGCTTTAAAAATAATGCAAAATGATGAGAAGTCAAGGCTATGAATCTGTATCTCATTAGTGTTATAGCTTATTAATTTGTTTTAATGTGTGTGTCTGCGTTAGTGTGTGTGTGTGTGTGTGTGTGTGTTTCAGTGTTTTTTTAACTAGGAGAAACGGGCTTCTGTGTAGAACAGGGCTATGGATCAAAAAGAGAATAAAATAATTCAGGTAAATAAATTATTTAAAATAAAATTTTGTGATTAAATTGTGGAAACAGGGTGAAATGCAACAGCAGACGACGATCCTTTGTTTAATTCTCAGGCTCTTAAAACCACTTCTTAAGTCTGTGTGACGTTTCATTCAATGAAATGGTGGCACTTTGCTGATGATGGGAACAATCAAACAAACGTAAGTCAGTTAAACAGGCGGACAGTCATGGTTTGTGGCCCCACGTCACTGGCTCCACGGTGGGTGGGGCGGGGTCACGGTGGTGGGGGCGGGGTCACAGCTGCTGCTCTTCCGGTGGAGACGTGGCTCTGCTCCGCTGCTGCCATATTGACGCTAACCAGCTAACAATCACACAACGCTCAGTCAGCCGAATATTCACTCCGACCTGTTTTACAGTCTGCAGACATCATCAGAGCAAGACACATCGAGACAACGAAGATAGTCGTGCGCTAAGAAGTGACCAAAATGGTGAGTTAGGGTCGAAAGTGTTGATAAATGTTCGGCTTCGCTCGGGCCTTGAATGATCATAACACAGGCTAACAGGGAGCAGGCTCAGCTAAGAGTCCTCAAACAGAAGAAACGAGAAAATAATACTCTTAGCTGCTCTGACATCGACAGCACATTATTGGAAAGTTTAAATTTGGGTGTAAATTAATCTTTTTATGACGATAGTTGCCCAAATTACGGGGGTAGTGAGGGAGTGGATGTGCAGACATTGCTGACGTTAACTTAGCCACCGTTAGCATTAGCTCCTGTCACTGATCTGAGCTAACGTTACCTGCTGTCAACATGTCTTTTACTCATAATCAGTCAAGATCTTACGCTATAACGCAGATAAATCCACACTATCACCTGTGCAGCATGTGTTTTAGATCGTCAAGCAGAACTACAGGTGTTGACTGGTGTCGTGGTTTGCGTCTGTCATTTCTAACTTTAGCCATTGTCAACGTGGAGTTATTACACTGTGGTAATGTCCAGACCAGAGGTGAATAACATCGTCAGTTATAGTTTTCCTATTATAACAGGTACAATATAATTCTTTATGTGGGTTTTATTAAGTGTTTTTGACACAGTGTATCAGTATGGATTGTTAGCATTAAGGATATACCCATGTTACATACATGGCCAGAGTGGATGTCACGATTATATTGATCGGAATTAAGATGGTTTGTGCCGCGATAATCGGCTTTTATTTGAAGATGAGGTTTCGTTTTACTCTTTCTCGTGAATAAGTAATTGAATAAGTTAATGTGCCATTTTAATTTTTAATCCTAGTAGAAAAACTGATGACTGGGCTTTGTTATTGGTCAGTGAGAATACTGATCTGATCCAACACCTGTATTTATTTCTATTCCTTAATTTAAGGATGAGACTGGGAATTTTATTTTATATCTGCAGGCATTTCTAAATTTGTTAAGTAAAAGGAAATAGAATAGAAACATGTGTAAAGTAGATAAATAAGGAATTAAACTTGCAAAAATTTTGTTTTTTAATGGGACAAGCTTCAATTACCCCCATACTTTTGGGCTGCTTCATATTTTAATATGAGAAATCCCTTTATTTAAGGGGTAACTGGTACTCTTTGCACAAATGTCAAAATTCTAAGTTTGAAATGTTTAATGTGTTTCTAATTCATATGTTAGAAGTGTTAAACAACTTCTCCTTTGGGAACAGCATTACACTAACTATTCTAGCTATACCTACTGATTTAATAAATATGCTGTGCAGAAACAAGTGCAAAATCTGTAATATGCCAAAACTACTGGAATGCTCATCTAAATAATTGCACAGCGGTCCGATTTCCCTTGTGTACAGTTTTTCACACTGTACAGTGCCCCTCTATTTTGCTTTCTTGGTGGGTGGCTGTTTAGTGAGCAAGAGTGTGAACCAGAGTTACTATGCTAATGTCCCATGGTCAAAGCTTTTACTTGAGGCAAAAACCACCCTGAATCTTGTTACTTCTAGTTGATAAAGAAGTGATACTCATCTTGTAGGGACATCTAATTCCTTGGGAAATTCTCAATTCTTCAGACTCATCCAGTTAACTTTTACAAAACCTTACACAAAAGCAACAGAAGTTGTTAAACAAGCCGCTCAGCCATTATTTACTTCTTCTTTCTGAAATGGAAAACCAGAGAAGCTTAGCCTAGCAAACTACATAACACTCATTCTACACACTATACATTTCAAAGACTTGAGTGTGCAGTTTTCAGCACATACATTATTGAACACTTCACACATATTGCTTATATTTTTATTAGTTGAAAACACTTATTTTTTTGTTGGTTCTTTTTCATATGATCTACAGATCAGGGAACCCTGTGATTGACATGCCAAGCTGTTAGCATGACCTGACTGTACCCTGTTAGCATACCAGTATTATAAACACTCTCTCGCTCGCTTGTTCGCTCTCTTCCTCTTACTCCCTCTCTCCCTCTACATCAGTGAATGTTTATGTCACACTTTGTATTTATTCTTTTCATCATTACTTGGGCGTGTCAGAGATTTTTCACAAAGCATCAACACGCTGTAACCTAGATGCTTAGAAATAATTGATCTCATAATAACAGGTGTATTGAACACCTGTAGAAAACATGGCTAACAAACTAGTCGAATCTTCCATGAAAAGACATTAAGATGTGTGCACGTATTTAAACTTTCAGAAAATCCCATGTGTACTCTGGGGACAACTTTCCGCTTTCTTCCCTTTGAGGCAGATTTGGCTGCGTTTGGTCTTTACCAGTGCACTGGACTGATAACAAAACAGTGCTGCCTCTACATTGATGTAATGCCAGAATCCAGTAATGTTATCCTTATGAAAAAGCCTGTAAATGCTGACAGGGGCAGGGGCTTTACAGAAAGTAAGCTGAGGTGACCACCTCTTGCTTTTAAATACATGAAAAGCTCTGTTTGTTTTGGGCCTAATTCTGGCCACATTTGGACACAAATTCAGACTCACAACCAGATCCTTTGCATGATTTTGAAACACATTCTAAATTCACAGCTTCATCGTTATGTGTGACCGGTGGTCAGTGGTAGAGATAACGTGCGGCGACATCCCAAGATATCCACTCCACATTTTGCACACAGCTCAGCGGTGATGCCACTTAGAGGAGTATTTGAGTGACAGGATGACATATCTTACATCCAATGTGTCCAAGTTTCCTGAAGGCCTCATTACCCACACAGCCGTGGATATCTTTCTCTAAGCTGAACAGGGACATGGAGGAGTGATGCCATTAATCTCAGCCTTGATACTCTCATAATGCAGTGATATTTTTCTCTTGGCCTCACTTTGCACTATATTCTGGCTGAGCATCACTTACACCAAACCTCTTGACTGCTCCCTGGGGCGGTATCCGTAAGTGTAAATACAGTTTGATTTGATATACACTCGAGCGTAACAGGTGGGGCCAGTATTTTAATCAGACCTGTATTTTTAATCATATGAAGTGCCGAAATCAGGTGCACAGTTACTGTTACAGTCCCTTCAGTTGTGCAAACTATGTGTTTTCTAATCTCTTAATTTACAAGGGGTCATACAAAGAGACATATAAGACCTGTGATATTAGGGAAAACGTCATAACTTTTAAAACATTAAGAACTTTATATTTTCTTATCACATGAAAACTTATCACACTTTGTTGTTGCAGCTATCATTTCTACTGAACTGTGCAGTTTTTTGTTTGTTTTTACCAGATTTGTCTCCATCTTCTCACATTACTGATTAACACTTGGTTAATATGGCTCATTGTCTCCTTATTTACTTTGCCTCTTTGAACTTGTCATTAAAAGCAGATGTTGCAGTAATTGTTATGATGAGCTTCTACTTGCTGGTGACTTTAGCACTCTCACTCACCATAAGTTAACAAAGTAAGGTGCCTCAAGCAATGTGAGCTACCAGCATTTTGTCTTAGGGACAATAAACATTCGTAAATTCTGTTGTGTAACATGTTAACACTTGCTCTTTTGGAGAGGTTCTTTGGTCGTTTCATCTACTTTTTGATCTTATAATAACAACTACATACTTAACTTAACTATAATGATGAGCACAAGGTTTGTAAAGAAAATACTTTGCCAGGCACAGGGATGGAAATTGAGATCAAATTCCTGTTAAGAATCAATAAGAAATGGTTCAATCCATCAACATCATTAGCCATTTTGCTTAACAATCACCTCAATGATTCTTTACATTAAGCTAGATCTTACATCAACTATTCTGCCCCAGCTACATTTGTTTAGCAGTTAAATGACAGTTTCCCAAGGAATTTTTGATCCAGGATTTTTGTAATTATATGATGATTTTATTGTGCTGAGGTAATTTTCAAGGACACACTTCAGTAGGAAGAATAAATTCCTATCTTAGGAACTTAGTCCATACAAAGAGCACTGAAATGAGAGACTGAACTTTCTGTCTTTGACTCAGGTGCTGTTGGCAGCGGCGGTGTGCACCAAGGCCGGTAAGGCCATCGTATCACGGCAGTTTGTGGAAATGACCCGGACACGCATCGAGGGTCTCCTGGCTGCATTCCCCAAACTGATGAACACGGGCAAGCAGCACACTTTCGTGGAAACAGACAGCGTTCGCTACGTGTACCAGCCGCTGGAGAAACTCTACATGGTCCTCATCACCACCAAGAACAGCAACATCCTGGAGGACTTGGAGACGCTCAGACTCTTCTCCCGCGTGGTGAGTCAGCACAGTGATTGGTCTGTTTCTGTCTGGGATTAGAATAAAAGCAAGAGTCCTCTGGAGTGTTTATCGGTTACAGAGGCTGGGTGAATAATTACAGTTGCATATTTATTCCCCCTTTGAAGGTAAAAATCAGATGACTTCTTGTATCAGACGTCTACTTTTTCAAACATTCACGCTTACACTCTGCACTGTAGCAGCTAAAAAGCCATTTTACATTGATCTGGCCTTTATTTAAGCCAAAGTTTTTGTTCCTTAATTTTCTAGTCTCTTTACTGTGGGCTGTTTTTGAATAATACTGTATTTCCACGGGTTTGATGGTTTATGTCTCCTCTGTTGTTCCAGATCCCAGAATACTGCCGCGTCCTGGAAGAGAGCGAGATATCAGAGCACTGTTTCGACTTGATCTTTGCCTTTGACGAGATCGTGGCGCTAGGCTACAGAGAGAACGTAAACTTGGCTCAGATCAGAACCTTCACAGAGATGGACTCTCACGAGGAGAAGGTTTTCCGTGCTGTCAGAGAGGTAACAGCTCCACCTTTTGTCTGTCTTATTTTACGGTAAACTAGTTTGTACAAGTAAAGCTGTGTGATGTGGTATATTTTTTACCGTTTTTGTGCATTAAGTCGCGTGTTTTATCACAGTTAGTACAAAAATGTAGGTCATATGGATGTTGAATTTAGTGAATGAGGCTGGTTTAGCTGTTACTCCAGTGCTGAGATAAAAGTCAATGCCTGTGACTGCATTTATCTTCTGCTATATTAACACTTGTTCACTGATTTTCACCCTCACTTTGTGCATCCACAGACTCAGGAAAGAGAGGCCAAGGCAGAGATGAAGAGGAAGGCCAGGGAGCTGCAGCAGGCCAGGAGGGACGCCGAGCGCTCTGGAAAGAAGGTTCCAGCCTTCGGCGGATTTGGCAGTGCTGGCATGACCAGCGTGTCCTCAGGGTCCATCATCACAGACACCATCGTCGAGCCTGAGAAACCCAAGATCACACCCACTCCAGCCAGGTACAATTTCAAAAATAACGATGAAGAACATTTATAAGTTGATGATTTGACGGGCAGTGTTTCCAGGTTCTTCTCTTATTACTACAGCTAAAGATGGTCTTTTTGTGTCTTTACAGACCAAGTGGACCCAGTAAGGCTCTGAAACTTGGCGCTAAAGGGAAAGAGGTGGACAACTTTGTCGATAAACTCAAGTCTGAGGGCGAAACCATCATGCCCTCCACAGGAAAGAGAGGCTCAGATGTTTCCAAAGTTCTACCACCACCAGTCAACGTGGAGAGGTACAAACAAAACATCATCCTTTTTTGAAAACTAGAAAACGGCTTTCTTACTCTTGTTTAAAGATGATGTCAGCCAGCCTCTCGTCTATCTTTGGTACTGACTGATGAATATATTGGGTTTGTTTTTTGATCAGTGTGCATCTGCGCGTTGAAGAGAAGATCTCACTGACCTGCGGCCGTGATGGCGGCCTACAGAACATGGAGGTCCTGGGTCTGGTGACGCTCCGGGTCACAGAGGACAAAAACGGACGCATCCGCCTTATGATCAACAATAATGACAACAAAGGACTTCAGCTGCAAGTACGTCCATCACAAAAAAAAAGCATGAAAATGAGTAAAATTACATCAAAAGAAAGATATCAGGGGCTTTCACACTGTTTCTCAGTGTTGACTTAGTTGTGTCTGTCTCATTTTCTCAGACACATCCCAACGTGGACAAGAAGTTGTTCACAACCGATTCAGTGATCGGCCTGAAGAACCCAGAGAAGTCCTTCCCTCTCAACAACGATGTTGGAGTGCTGAAGTGGAGATTACAGACCACAGACGAGTCCCTCATACCTCTAACCAGTAAGTCCTGAAGCATGAGTATCGCTGGTGTACAGCTAGGTGGAGAGGATCAAAACTAAAGAAACTGACATGTGAGTGTTGTGTGATATAAATGTTTGTCTCTGTCCTGCAACAGTAAACTGCTGGCCTTCAGAGAGTGGGAGCGGCTGTGATGTCAACATTGAATATGAGCTGCAGGAGGAGAGCCTTGAACTCAACGATGTAGTGATCAGCATCCCTGTACCGTGAGTACCTCTGCCAAACACGCACAGATAATCTGACCTATCGATTTACAGTGAAGGTAGGAAAAAAAAACTGCCCTAAAGTGAAAATGGGAGCTGGCATCTCAGTGGCACAGTTGGTGGTAAAGCTGTTGTCTTGTTGTCACACTCTTTCTGTTAATGGAAACACACATGAAACTCAGGCTGACCACACACACTGGAGAATTTGATGCCTTATTTAAGGACTCAGAGCTTGTTGTAACCAATAATTCATCAGAATAATCCTCAGGTGTGTGGAGTCAATATGATTTGGTTTCTGCTCCTGACTATGAAAGAGCCTCCTTGATCTAGAATTTTACATATGGCTTCACCACACACCCCTTACTCAAACAGGAAGACCACATTTCATCCAGGAGTCACCAAAAATGTCTAAACTTTTAGGGGGATGTATCAATCATTTTATTGTTGAGAGGGTTGATTAAAAGTTTCAGTTACAGCCAAAATTTGAAAACTGCAAATGTGATAAAGCCCGTCTTGTTGTCATCATCTCTGAAGTTCAGGTTTTTGGCTCAAAATATGAGAAAAATATAAATATAAGCTTCTGTATCATTTCCATCTCGAGTGCTTCTCCGTAGGTTTGGTGTAACAGTATTAACATTGAATCATTCAATGTAACATTTGATAACCTGTACATAGATGTTATGGCTCACTATCAATAAGAAGCATCAAAAGGGGATAGGAAGTAATTTTCAACAAAAAATAAATAGGATAAGAGAAAAAATGAAAGATCATAACTGAATAAATAGAGTTCCTTTAAATAGTAAGGCAGCAAATGTAAACAAAGTTGTATCTACAGTGGAAAGGAGTGAAATCACCACCATTTTAGCTCTACTGAATGCTCGTCGCTCTCGGGGGCTGTGGTATGAACATGCTGTTGTTTCCTCTGCAGATCTGGTGTGGGAGCCCCCGTGATCGGCGATCTGGACGGTGAATACAAACACGACAGCAGGCGAAACGTCCTGGAGTGGTGCCTACCCGTCATCGATGCCAACAACAAGACCGGCAGCCTGGAGTTCAGCGTGGCTGGGCAGCCCAATGACTTCTTCCCCATCAACGTGTCCTTTGTGTCCAAACGCAATTACTGCGACATCCAGGTGGGTCACTGCACACAGGTGTTAGAGTTAAACAATACCTCTATGATAAAACTTATTGTTCATACTAACCTCTTCTCTCTTTTTTCCAGGTTACCAAAGTGACACATGTAGACGGCGACAGCTCCGTTAGATACTCTTCAGAAACCTCTTTTGTTGTTGACAAATATGAAATCCTGTAAAAAAATATTCAGAAAAAAAAACAAAATCAACAAAAAAAAATCACCAACGGGGAAAAAGTCCAAATCTATGCTACAGAGAAAGATTGAAGATTTTCTTGCCTGCCCACCCTGTATACTATTTCAAAGACTGTGTACATCGACAGGACTACATCTCCTCCTGTGGTGGAGCAGAGCAGCGGTGGTGTATTTATATGTTTGTATGAGAGAGGATCATCTATATATAGAGTTAATTGAACAGGAAAAACCAACAAACACACACACACACAAACAGAAAACCACACTGATGCTGTTGTGTTGGCTGTGCAGGACTGTAAAGATGACTTCAGACTAAGTAGAGGATGACTGCGGGGTCGACCCTGAGACCCGAGGCCACGCCGTCTGCCTCCGCTAGACATAATGAGCGCTGGTAGTTTAGCTTCCTCCACAACCTTTTCTTCTTCACACTCAATGTTTCATTGATAAATCTTTAACTGGGGTTCTTGCTTTCTCTCTTTAATTTCAGACTTTCTTATCCATAATAACTGCAGATTGTAGCTGTGTCAATCATTGTAATCTGTTGTGATTTGCTTATTGATATCTGATTTCTCTCTCTCTCTTGTGAGAAGTTTTTTGGACCTTCTCTGAATGATAAATCTGGCTCTGTGCTTGGTATGACGTCTGTTCTGTCTGCAGTTCACATCAGAAAACGTGTCCTTTATATTTTAAATATTTTTTACTGTTTGCTGTATCATTTGTTTAATGTTTACCACTAATCTGGAATTTGAAGTTTTGACAGTAAAGAGCAGGACTTTGGCGAAGTTACCCACCAGCTCAAACATTCATCACATCTGTTAGACTTTTTTTTTTTTTTTCTGTAACACCATTGCAGCCACTCCTCACTTTGTACAAAAAAAAATGAAACACCATCTTTTTCCCTGGTACATTTAAGTCTGAAGATCGGCTCTCAGATCTTACAGAGCACAAATACTTTGAACGCAGCCCAAAAACAACATCCAAGCCCCCTAATCTGACATCCCATAGGACGCCCTTCAGATCTGAGGTGGTAGAAAATGTGTTACTCAAACACACACACACACACAGACACACACTGCTCTTCATCCAACCAGTCATCCTTTACTTACATTCTCACTGAACATCCACATCATTCAGCATCTAACATTCGTCTTTCATGTTCTTGTTTGTTTTTTTTTTGTTTTTTTTTTTCATTTGTACTCCCCAAATTTCAATTTAGCAATGGTTGTGTGGACGCCGGGTTGAAAATGACTGGATTTGAGCATTTTTAACTAAATTACTGAAGGGGAATCTTAACATTCCAGTGTACAATTAGAAAAGAAGAATCTTTAATGGAATAAAATGTATTATTGAAAATGTAAGCGTGGCTCAGCTTCTTTTGTTGGTGGACGTGAGGCACAGCGTGTTATTTTGACATTTTGTACAGTTTCATTAAAAGGCAAGCAAAGGAGATACACATCCATGTTACTCAAACATTAAAGAGAGATGAACACTAAAATATGAATTCAAACTGCTGCAGAGAGCTGAAAACTGAACATCAAGCACATAAAAAAACTCATTTCAAGAGCTATGACCATCAGATACTGCAACAAAAAGGAATTTAATTAATTTAACTTTTCATATTTATTCTTATGGGAACAGAATTCAGCCCTGGTTTTATGTGGATGAAATCTACAGTTTGTGTCCATGAGTTTTAAATTGGATTTGGTTTACTTTGATCCAAAAGTAAAGAAGGATAAGACGATCCCAGCAGAGCGCTGGATTAAGGATGAATTGGGAGGAAATGAATACTTTTACAGTGACACCGACACTCAAAACATTTTTGCTGAAATGCAACACAGACAGTGGAGATAAAGGAGACTTCAGACTTAAAAATACAAAGATTTCATCTCTTAGATAATACACAAAATAGCTGTTATTGTGGGACATACATTACACCTCTGATCAAAATCAAAGAGTAGTTGAAAGATTGCACAAGTTTGCAGTGCAAAATGTGAATTTGTGCAATTTTTCAACTGGTCTTACAGTTTTTTCCAGGAATGTACGTATTTAATTGATAGCCACAATAAAGATCTTATGCTGTGTTTGGTTTATGACGACCCCAAGGGGCAAAGTATGTGACATGTAAATATGTTTAGATCACTTTTAATCCAGATTTGTTTTTCCAAAACAATATCTGAGTCAGGTTGATACACTTCAGTTTTAATTTTAAAGACTAGGACAAAATATTAATAAATGACTTGATCTTGGGAAAACCTAAAGTGGATTCACAAATCTGGAGTATTATAATCTGGATTAAACATTTAAAGACATGTATTGTTGGCAGTGTCCCTGTTTTGTTTACAGTGTTCAAACAACATTCATATCTGTGTCAGTATACTATCATTTGTTTGCATATATGTTGTGAAACATCTTTTTAAATGTTATTTCAATAAGTAAACATTTGTGTCCGTGATGACTAATCTGTGTAATCTCTGAGCTCTCTGCCTTTCTGCTCACCTGTATCAACCATGAGGGTCAAAGAACAAAAACCAAACATGGCGCACTGAGTCACTGCCTCTTCTTCTTCATGTATGACTCACATGTGACATTTACTGTTTACTCAGTCACTCCCGGACTTTCTGCTCCGTCAGTGAAGTCCTGTAAGAGACAGTCAGCTGAAACAAAGAGCACAGAGTTAGACATGAAGCAGCTACATCGTTTTAGATATCACAGGAACATAAAATTAAAATGAAGTTTATACATTCATCCTATTATCTCAATACCACTTTTAATTGGCCCTCAGCAGGTTCAACACCAAAATTTTGCTTTTTGGAGAAAAAATCGACAGCAATTTTGGAATCAGCATGCCAGTTTTAGTTTTGATCAGCATAAAAATCTAACTCAATGGAAACTATTTCTCATATTGTTCCCCAGTGAATTCCATCAAAAGGGATTTAGCTGAATGACTGATGTTTGCTTGTTACAACATATTATACAATTATACAACATATACAAGCTATTTGGCCCTTTTTACTTTCTCTTTTTTAAATGATGAGTTATGAAAAAAAGTGCAGTTTATTCAAATGGATAATTGAGAAGAGCTTTTGGAGCAGGCCTCTCGTGGACTCTCGAGGAACTGCAGGTTTTTCTTACCTCTGAATTTCCCAGCATTCATTTCCCAGCAGTAAGGATTGTTACTAGGTTTGTTTTGACTGCTACAAAACAAACCAGGGGGTCAAGGGTCAAACAAACTCTTCAAAGGGAGAAGAGGCTTTTTTTGTCTCTTGTATTTCTCTATAAGACATAAAGTTAATATAAACCAAAAGTTTTGTTTGTTTATGGACTTGTAGGAGGATAAACGCTGCCTTGTTTAACACAGACGGATGGCGAGACAGGAGACGGGTCAGATGCTGAGCGTCGACCCGTCAGAGCAGATGGGTGAATGCTGGGAGAAGAGGACTCTGAGGGGGGGTCGGAGGGGCTTTTAGAGGTCAGAGGGGGTGAGTTCATGAAAGC
The DNA here is from genome assembly GCA_008086565.1 of Thalassoma bifasciatum. Taxonomy (NCBI): domain Eukaryota; kingdom Metazoa; phylum Chordata; class Actinopteri; order Labriformes; family Labridae; genus Thalassoma; species Thalassoma bifasciatum. Next base: position 18,588 of record RPOG01004133.1, read on the forward strand.
TTACCATCAGCCGTATTTGGGCTGTGAGGGGGTGTTTTAGTTGGAGGAGAACAGGGTGTTAATAGCAGCCCTGCGGTCGTAAAAAGAGGGTGTGTCTGTGTTCTGGATGAATGAGCAGGCTGATCAGCTTTGTGAGGGTCTCAGAGGAGGCAGAGGGAGAGGGGAGAGCAGGGCACACACACTGTTGTCTCTGCTTAAACACACAGACCTCACTCTGCACAGCACCGAGCACTGACTCAGCTCGGATGTTTTGACTGGATTAGGAGCCTCAGGAGCGACTCACCGGACTTTTGCTGGGGGGACTTCTTCTCCCTGAATGGAGCGTGGAGACAAAAAAGTTTGATTTTATCTCATTTGTGTTCCTGTCAGCCAACCTGGAGGAAGCATGATGCTCAAGAAAGTGCGATTCAAGGTAGGGAAAATATGTTTTTATTTGTGAATTCAGTCTGTTATAGGATGTGAAATTTCTGTGTAGAATATAAGAAAAACTGAGCCCACATGTCAAATTTGTCAGCTCTGAAACAGTCCCTCTTCATCTTTTGAAAGCTATAACATTTTTATATTACTGTACATTTTTAAAGAAATCAAATTTAAAAATAAGTCAATTCAGATAAATCTAGCTCAAGTTTTAACCTGCACTTTTGTTCGCATGAAAAAATAAATCAGGTTTATCTTTCATTTAAATTTTCCTTAAAGCGTGCCCTTTCCTAATTTGCTCTATTCTCTTAATATGGCCACAGGAGAATAACATGAGCAAACTGTAAATGCAAATGTAAGTCTTGAATGAAGAAGCTGATCTCTGTGGGCTCCTCTGTCGTAGTTCAAAGGTAGAAACTGCTCAGCCTGTGAGACAACACTCAGGTGATAATTACACACAGGAGCAGGAGAGGAGGAGCCAAAGAGAATAAAGAAGTCATTTGAGGATAAGTTTTGACCACTGTACATAATGTTTGAATGAACCAAGTGAAAAGACACCTCCTTTATTTTAATAATTAAGGAAATCATGAGGGCCTGACCTGTGTTCTGATTGGTTGATATAAACCTATCACATATAAATAATTATCTGCTTTCCCTGAGGCTCTGGATCTTAGATTGGAAAGTGTTTTTATCCCTATCCAATTGGTTTTGATGAATGTTGTACCAACAGGCTTTGTGTTTAGCAGGAAACATAGTCAGTATGGAGAGCAAAAGCAGGCAGATCATAGGTATCAGGATGTTAACACAGTAACTATCTATTCACCTCTAAAAACACATTTCTGCATGCAAGCAAAGTTAACAAACCTTTCTAGATAGATACAAAATTTTAACTGAAAGTACAACCAAACATACAGCTGTACTTGGTGCTGGTTTGTGACAGTCAATGATTGTTCAGATTTTACCTGGCATGTGTCAGAAGTAATTGACTGACTTTTCAACACCCAAACAATTAAAAAGTAGTCTTCAACTCCTCAAGTGATTTTTCTCCCTCTTTAAAATAATTACCTTTTAATTTCAGCAGCTCCAATCCTCTATATATATCAATCTTTCACATTTATTACTTTTCACACTTTTAACACTGTCCCTTTCAAATTAAAAGCCACGAAATGGTTGTTAGATCTAAAAGTCAAGAAACAAATTTGTAAAACTGTTCCACAAAGGAGAAGATAAGAGATACTGAGAGCTCACTGGCTGAATTTGTTGTTATTTTCCTGTGATGTGTTTCTGCTGCAGTATTTTCCTCTCATGCTGTCGGTGTGTTTAGTTTAGAAACTGCAGGAGGTTGAACTGTCTGCAGGCGTCACAGCAGGGAGGTGCGAGAGTGTCTGAAGGCTCTTTATTACGGTTAATGTTTCTGTTAGAGAGAGGAGACTGAGCAGAGCAGCTTGTTTTATGTTGTTTACACTCTCACCAGTTAGTGCCAGCTGTTCCTCTCAGAGGTGAAACTTTTCCTGAGTAGTTTGACACAAATCAAGGGAAGAAGAAGAGGAGCAGGTTTCTTTTACTCCACTTTAATGTCTTCAAACATGCCTCTTAATTGATTTATTTACAGATGTAAAACTGTGTGTGCCACGAACTCATGTACAATTGGACATCATCCAAATATAACAACAACAATAACAATTTTTGCGAAAAGAATTCTCCACATGTTCAGATCTAGAGTGTAAATGGGTAAGCAGAGGTGAGGAACTGGATTAAAAAAAATCTGTAAGTAAACATGATAATAAGAATGTAACCATGTGGATCTCAGAACAATAAGACATGACTTCAAACTTTTCTGCGATTCTAAAATATTACAAAAAAGATTAATTTGTCAAAGGGTCCATCAGGAGAAACCATATGAAGTGGATCGCAACGAATCCTTCGGCTGTAGGACACGTGCCATGTATTTATCAACAGTAGTGTGGCGCTGTATTTCAAAATGTGACAACAAGCAAACTTTGTTAGTTTGTTGTTGTTACTAAAGTTTAGTAGCCAGCTACATCTATCATTACTGAGCTTTGGGACACATTGGTACTGTGTGATGTAGGTGAATCCTTGTTGTGCTCTACCAGTGCTCATCTACCAACTCCAACCTCATCAAGCAAAGCAAACGTAACCTTCCTCTGTATTTTATTGACAGACTCTCAGGTTTGAACAGATCACTGCAGAATAACTGCTGCATGTGGACAGGAATGAACATTATCACAAACAACTAAACCCATGTTTTAGCCTTTAGCCTGTGCTCTATAACTCTCCTGTTTAGCTTTCTTCTGCTCTGACCTCCTTTTTCTGTCAGACAGTCCAGCTCCTGTTTCCACTATTGCTACTAAATAAATCACAAAAATCGTTTTCAACAGAGAAAAACACAGATCCCTCTTCCCACTGCTGTACCTTGTCAGCCGGTGTGGCCATGTCATAGAGACTGACATCAATCCATTCTTGTCTGACCTAGGGAGCTAAGAAATAACATAAAGAAATAATCTGTTGAGGCGCAGATTGTCTCATTTTAAGTTGCACATTACAGTCAGGCAAATATCTAGAAATGAGACTTTTTCAAGATCACTTAGAGAGTCCACCCAGCACCTTTAGTGTATCTAATAATTTATCAAGCCATTATCTTTGTATGTATCTTTCTTTCTATTGGACACACACACATTCACAGAGAACAGTGGATGGCTTCTTTAAGTTTGTGTGCGAAAATTCATGTGTCCCAGTTTAAACAGCAGTAGGTCAGCTAACCTCGGATCAGATCTTCACACAGCTCTGTTAAACTCTCTGTCACGCTTTACTCCGCAGACCTTCTTAAAAACAGACAGATTCCCTTTACAAAAGCGGCTCATAACCAGTCGAATCAGGTTTTAAGTGATTTTATTTTGCCAATATTTAAATTCTCTCTATATATAAATATAAAAGACGTTAAAAAATACTGTAGCTGTTCATGGTCTATGCATCTTAGCAGTGCTGCTTCAAAATGTTATGTCTTACACGTGTTGCCTATAAACCAATCTGTCTGACTATGTGAGGAATGAAAAAACATGATAATTCAATCAACTGTACTGATTTTATCAAAATAATTTCACTCTGATGTCAGCTTGAACATCTCTGTTGCTGGTTCTCATGATACACTTGAGCTCTTCTCACACATGCCTGACACAATCCTGAAAATGTCCAGAATGAGCTACGTGTGTGAACGGTACCACCTGACTTTACCCATCTTCTTACCAGTCTCCTGACAAAGGTTCTGCAAGATGATGAGGTGAACTGAATTTATAAATGCAGGAGGAAGTCTCAGATATTGAGGTGAGGTCTAGTGAGGCTGCTTTTAACTTCTTTCTTTTTTTTTTACATGCATTTGGTGATGCTTTGACCCCATTCATTACATGTGGCGAACATAAAAAGATAAAAACTGCCATCAGAGATCACCAGTACTTTACTCCACCTCGCAGGAAAACAACAAATCTCATCTTGCAAGGGACATGTGTGAATTGAAACACTGAAATCTATTAAAGTCCATGACAGAAAAAAGGTCCACATAACTTTTTATAGTCAAACACTGGGGTTTTGTGAGACTCTCACTATGACCCTACATCTGGTTTACCTGTGAAGGTTCACAGAAGTACATGCAACTGTTCCCCACATATCACCTGAAGTTTGCATGATCATCTTTGCACAGGTGACTTATCTTGACTGATCTTTGTGACTATTGCGACCAATTTTGCAGGAAAACAGGTCAATCAAAGTCATTTCTTCACACCCAAGAATCTCACTCCTGCTTTTTACCTATGGAGTAGCTCACATAAAGCAGTTTACATGTGCAGCACTAGGTGGCACTGTTGTCCCACTGTTCCCCTGTTCCCTCTGTGTGTCCACATGAAGAAATGAAGCCTGCAGCTGAAGTCAGTAATCCCTGAAAACAGCAGCACTCTCAGACATCCGTCTATACAGGAAGACTTTGGGCCATTGTGGAAAACAGGAACAACATTTCAGACTGAAAGACGGAGCATGACATGAAGCCTGACGTGGAGGTCTTTGTGAGGATGCTCCTTCAGTCAGTGATAGTGTTGTTCAATAAAACATTTCTGTGCCGGTGCATTGTGGGGGCACAACAGAGCTGCAGAATCCTACAGAACATGGCCCCGGGCTGCAGGGCCTCATGTGGGAGTGTGATCCACCACCCAAAAAATGATGACCCATTTCTTTCAAACCTTTACATTCACACTCTCCATCCCGCGCACAGGCGTCCAGGCTTTGTGCTCTGTGACTGAGATGGTCCAATCATTTCAGAGGATCAAGTCGGCGCCCATCGAGGCCTTTGATGTTCATAATGAGCGCTTCCCTGCGCTCAGCCCTGCAGCTCTGTGCTGTATGTTTCTATAAAGGCGTGAGGATTTGAATGGCTGCGTGGGAGCTGGCGTGGTGCAGGGGAGGAGGGGAGTGAAAAACCAAATATGCTTTTCATTAAAGATGAAAGGAGCGAGAGCTTTTACTGTGTCAGACGTCTCTTTATGCTAAGTGTGAGGGTGTGCTTGTGTGTGTGTTCACATAAAAGAGAAATTTACCTTTAACCCTTGGTGGTTGGTGTTTACCTGGAGGCTGTGACTACTGCACAACAGCTGCTTTTTCACTGCAGCGACTGCTGTGTCATGTTTGTTAGCATCTTTATGTCAAGGTGGAAAACATCGAAGATGGTTTCAGGTCTTTTAAGGTCTCTTATTTTTTGTAATTCATTGATAAACATTTACTAGCAGAAAAAAATGGACTTGTTGGTAAAAGCTCAGATGTAAAGCTTTTTCTAGTCATTTCTTCTGCTGTCGTCTCCTGTTTTTAGAGCAGAGATGGATCATTGTCTCTCTCCTAGTTGCCAGTTTTGTTTAAGTCATCAAATGCTCTGAAGTCTGAACTGATTTATTAACAAATACTTCCAACAGATCATCATTTACAGAATTAAGCAAACAATTTAATGGAAGTGAAATGTTTAAAGACTCTGTTTAACATTGATTACAGTGACACCTGTGACCAAAACAGGTGCCTGTTAATAGTACGAGATTTTATTTTATATTTTATTTTATTAACAGAGATCTGACATCAAGACAAAATAAGAAGTCTCATCTCATCTTTTAAAGCTATTTTTGGGGCTTTTTCATGCCTTTATTGGATAGAGTAGGAAAGGGGGAGACAGAGGGCCACCCGCTTGAGGGCGAACCTCATGTTGCGCGACCTAATCCACTGGACCACCTGCGCCCCAAAAGTCTTGTCTCATCTTAACCCACCATGAGTACAGCACTTAGCAGCTCTTACCAAGTTACAATGGCAAGGAAAAACTCCCTTTTAACGGGCAGAAACCTCAGACAGAACCAGACTCATGTTAGACAGAGGGAGAGAGAGACAGACAGAGAAAGAGAAGAGGGGAAGTGTTTGTGTTCAACCAGATCATAGATACTGAGAAATAAAAATAACCGCTGTTTTCTCTGTTTATCTCATTTGACATCATGACTTATGAACAGAGAAAGAAAGAAGGAGCCACTCAGCTCGCAGCCCCTGAAGCTTGGGGTGAGTGTGAATAGGTGATCATCCTGGGTGGTGTTGGAGATTTTTTCCAGAAGGAAGAATAAGAGAAGAAGGTGTGTTAAAGGCAGAAACCTCTCTGGTGATGGACGCTCCCATCAGCCCACTCTGCTTTAAAACAGCAGGTTTATTCTTTGACTCCTCTGCACAGATTTCCCACCAGCTGCAGCATGAACCAGCATCAGAAAGTTCACATGGACGAACAGGTTAACCAACGTCGCTCCTCGGTCCATGTAAACGCGATGTTTTTGTCTGCAGCAGCCCAGCTGTGTGATTTCAGCTGACAGATGAGCGTACTTCACATAAACCCGGATAAATCCACCCACCAGAGCAGGAATCTGAGGCATGTGCAGAGTGTCATTTAATTCAACATGGATCAAGAAGTTCAGGCATAGACACAACTCTACACACAAACACACACACACACACACACACACACACACACACACACACACACACACACACACACACACAGAAACATGCAGTAGTTTCAGCAGGGCTCTGCGATATCAGAGCGGGAAGGTGAGTCAGATCCAAATAACAGGTTTGGTCAGAGAGGAACCTCCAGAAATTCACCGTGATGAGTCTGCACAGTTCCTGCACAGTTTCTGCAGAGTTTCTACTCTACAGCTGCACAGAGTCCTGCAGACTGAGGGAAACTTCAGGGCAACATTTCTCACATTCCCCTCCTTCTATTTATTTCCTATATGAAATATTTTCATAGCAAACGACAAATATGTGCCTGCTTTCATAAAACATTTGTTTGTTCAATTCAGAAACAAGTCATAGACGTGGAAAATTACTGATAATCTGAGCCTGGGTTTTCTCTGCATCAAGTACAGAATCAGATGGATGACAGTGTTTAATAAATCCTATCCAATCCAACTTTATTTGTGATGCACTTTGAAACAAACAAAGCTGAGCAAAGTGATTTACAGGGCAAAAAGTAAATACATGAAAACTAGTTTTCCCCTACATGCAAAAATACATTAATAATTTAAAAGATGTAAAATCATAAACAAAAAGAAAATGAAAAAGAAATTTAAAAGCAGTTAGATAGTTAAAAAATTAAATGGGATAAAAATAATTAAACAAGAAAAAACAATAAATAAATGAATAAAATTGACTACTGTGAGTCAAAGGCCAGAGAGAAGAGGTGGGTCTTAAGAAAGGATTTTAAAAAAGTGCTTGATGTGCTGCTCAGTTTTCACAGCAAACAAAACACTAGAGCAGAAACTATGGCTTTCAAGCCTAAAAACTCTTTTAAAAAAATCCATTCGGGAAAATTTACTGAAACCCCAAGAAACTATGTTCAGAACTCATACAATAAAAAAGTTCAATAAACCAAGAGAACGATCGGATAAAATTTATGCAGCTATAAGAAAACATGGTTAACAAAAATGCACAAACAAAAAGGTTAAAGGACAAAGGAGGATGGAGACAAACAACCACTGCTGGATCAGAGACAGTTCCCATGGGAATCCAGCGTTAGACTGTCAGTTTTTATTCATCAGAGCACATTATTAAATTTAAATGTGGGGGAAAACCTTAACTTATTTCAAATTTACATTTTTCACAACCCATTTTGTAGCTACCTGGTCCCGTGTACATCTGTCATACAATAAGAAGAGAGAATTCGCACAAGATTTTAAGACTGTATGCCAACTGGCAGTGCAGTGTTTCACTGTCTTCACCATAAAAGCATTTTGGGTTCAGTCAGCCACTTTGTCCAACTGAGAAAGAGGAAGAATCCAAACCCTGCTTCTATGTGGTATGATGGATTAAGTAAACTAGTGCAGAGTTAAAATCTTTTGTATGTGTGGTACTCTGAAGATATTTAAAGATGAAGTGTTCTGGGATTGAGATCTGGATCACTAAGAGCTGTCATAATGCAACAGGGGGAATGGACTGTCTGACTTCCACCAGGTTTTAAAGTTTCTGATAATGTTGTTTTAATTTACATCAAACAGAATTAGTGGATTAACTGTGACCAAAGTTCACATCTAATGGATCATTGGTTCATGGACCAATGAACTTCATTCATGAACAAATAAAACAAAACAAAAAAAAACAGAAAAGAAACAAAAAAAAAGATGATTTTTTTTGTTGTTCGTGAGGACTTTCTAAGTGATCTTGAAATAGTTTCATATCTTGACATATGCCTGATCAGAATCCCCAATTTGAAATGAGATTATCAGCGCTGAAATAGAATATTTCTAAATGCTAACTCCTAGCGCTCCAATCAAGTTGGACTGATATGAATTACCTGAACTGAACTTGAATGCATCAGTCTGTGAACAACCATTACCGTAAACTCTTTAAAAGCTGCACCAGTGAAAATACAACTGTCCTGTCAAATTTAAAATCCCCGTGTAATATGTTGACAATAGGTCTGTACAGGATGTCATAGGGGTCCAGACTTGGGTTGTGGTCCGCGGTTTGGTGACCCCAGCTTCAGGCTGTTTTGAGGCTTCAGAACTTATCACTCTAGAAGCCTCCTCCACTGCTGCCTCACTGTAATGTCATTGACTGATTGTTTTACATGAACCATACATGAAGTGCACTGCGTACACTCTGCACTCACTAGCACAGCAAATGAAAATCTCACAAGATAGAAATGATGATCACATTTCCCAGCCGTTCACAGGTGTTTTCTGTTATTCATTGATTAAAGCCATCAACCATCTTCTGATGTGTTCCCACCCTCTACAGAGCCAATCAGATCACTGAGTGTGAGAACTGTCCATCATTCTACTCTCAACTTTTGACTTTTTCTAGCACTAGCCAAGGAACCAAAGTTTCCTGCATTTTTCTCATACTGTCAGTGTAAACACACTCATGCAATAAAAATAGTAAATGTACAGTACGTATTTGGGACACAGACGTTATCATTGAGTTAACCTGTCTCTTTCTAAAAGAGAAAATACCAAATAAGTCCAAAAGTTTCTGACCTCATAATCGGAAACTTCGCCCATGTTTAGTATTTACATCCAGCAATTCAAGTCATTATTTTCTTGTAAAATATGAATGAAAGCTCTTTAACTCAGAATATTGACTTAAGGAGAGTTATACCCTCTTTCTTTTCTTTGTCAGACATTAAACATTATTCTGAAAAATATTCTCTTCCATGTAATCTGTGCTTTTTCGCTTATTTGTATTTTATTTTTTTCCCGTTCTTGTTTCACACCCTTGTTAATTTACTCCCTGTGTGTGTGTGTGTGTGTGTGTCTGTTTCTCCTCTTCTTTGTCTGCTCATCTCTTCCCCTCATCTCATGTTATTATACCTCTATCACTCTCTTTTCCCAGAGTAAGGGTTTTTAAATTTTTGATCTTTGTTCAGTAAATATTTTAGGTCCCCCTCCTTCTTTTGTTTTGGCTGTTTCTCGCCTCCATCCTGTTCATCTGTGCTCTCTGGTGTCACTTCCCTGCACTTCAAGCATCAAACCCAAACCCTAAAACTCTCATGGTGCAGAGCAGAAAACTAAAACCTGTTAGAAAGAGGAGGTGAGGCTGTGTGTGGAGAGGTGAACATGTAGGAGAGGAGGAACAGTAGATCCAGTGTGAGGGAGAAAGTCCTTCCTCTGTCTTTCACCGCCTTGTTTACCTTCCAGTCCACTGTAAGGTGAACATTTCTGCAGCTTTCCACGAACAACTCCACGTTTCTCTTTGCTGAAGAATGAGCGCCTTGTGTGCCAGTGTTGGGGCGAGGCTGACCAGGCAGGAGAGAGAGAGAGAAGAGAGAGAGGGGGGGGAGAAGTGTGTGTCAGAGAGAGAGAGTGAGAGGGAGGAGACAGGCAGCAGCAGCAGCCAGACAGTGTGTGTCAGCAGCCACATGGCTTTAGCCCAGTGTGTGTTATGACAGCCATGTGTGTGTGTAAAGGAGACTCTGAGGATTTATGAGAGAGGACACAAAGAAAGCAGCTTCCTCTCTGGATTCTTTCACCTTTTCTTGTCGTTTTGGGATTTTTTCCCCATCTACTTCACGACCAGTAGAAGCAGTGTGTGTGTGTTTCATCCTGTGGTGTGTGTAACTGGAGCATCCCTCCCATCAAACACACACACCCTTCACTACGTCAGGTAAGGCAGAGGCTTCTTCATTTACAGGCTGGTTGATGATGCTTTTGATGATACAGAGGTAGTGTTTTTTCCTTTCCTTCTTCTTTTGTGGTTGTTAAACGTAGAAAAAGATTTGAAATTTCACATCTTATTCTGAAATCTGTGTCCTTTGCTTTTCATAATTGTCTTTCCTGGAGCTGTGCGAGAAAAGCCAACTTCATCTCAGCTGTGTGTAATGTCTCTGATTAGCTATATCTACACACAATTTGGAGTAAAAGTCAGAGAAGTTTGATGGGAAATTGCAGAACAAACCTGAATTTTAAACTTTGTTTCTTTTGCACAGTTATGAGCTAGTTGTCTGACATTTTCCTACATTACTTCTTCTTCTTGATAAAGTTTAGAGCCATTCACTCTCCAATTTTGAATCAGGATGTATCTGGCATTGAAAGTTTTAATTGCATGTCTCATGTTTTCACTTTGATAATCCATGAACACACTCCGTAAAGAACTGCCTGGACCTTCTTAATGACCCTCTGATTCTCTACCAATCATCCAGCAGAAGACTTCATATCAGGTTAGGATCATAGGGAAGTTTTCTTGTCAGAAAGTTCAGTTTGTCCTCACAACATAATTGTTAAAACTGAGCTCTTAACCTTTGAAATGAAGCTTTTGGTCATGTGTTTGTTGAAGAGGCCATCCAAAGAGCGTGATCGTGGCTGTTAGTTTTGTTTTGCAGCTGCTTGTTAAAAACCAAGTTTATAATTGAGCTGGATGGTGGCCTGTGGTCACCAACTGGAAGACTGTGGCTCTAATAAATTAAAGATAAGCACTCATATTCTAGAAAAAGAGAAAATTTAATAAAAACAACACAATCTTTTGATACAGATTTTATCCGGCTGTGATGTAATGACGATCGGAATGACAACCAAGACTGATAAAGTCTGTAACATCTGACTTTGGTGGATATATTGAACCTTTGTTAGTTTCTTATCATTCAGGGTTGTTATTTGTAGGACCAAACAGGCCACGATTTCAAGCAACATGATGCATTTTGAAATTATAAGATGCAATATTAAAAATAAGATCATGAAAACAGAAGATGTAAACCAAAAAACACACAAAATGTCACATAAACAAACAAGATTTGACTTCTGCTGAATTTATGTAAGCAGGGGGTAGGATATCCTTTGGGTTAGCATTTTCTGCTAAGAAGGCAAGTTTTCCTCTTCAATGTTAAACTGGCTGCATTCTTGTTTAAGATCTCTTAAGACTCCAAAACTTTTATAGGGCGCAACCTGTAGTCTCATAGACTCATTGTATATCTTGATGCTTGAACATGTTGTGGGCTTGGTAAAGATACTTTTTTATGCTCTTGCTCTGTTTTTGTTTTGAAATACAGTATACCGTAATTTCCGGACACACTTTGAACCCTGTGGCTTAAACAATGACGCAACCAATTTGTGGATTTTCCGGGCTAACAAGCTTCATACCATCAATACATTTAGACCCCATCCACATGGCAACATTTTACCAGAGGGACTGAAAAGTTGTTGTGTGCATGCCAGGCCTGTGGTTGGCAATATAGCTATATATTTGCTTGGATGGAATATAGGCTGATATTCAGGATAATTTCAAATAAAAATGCTCATGGTCTTAGCTTAAAGGTGTTCATGTATTGATGGTTGAGCTCCTGCTTCATGTTGCTGGTTTGGCAGAGACTCTCGTATAGGTCTGTTGTTGTCTGTCACATTAGCCTGCCATCTTTACATCCTCATGAAACACTCACTGATGTATACAGCCAAAGAAAGAGAGACTCTAGGAGACAGAGAGGGACTCATAAAGGGTTTGTTGTTGTTGTTGTGGTTGTTTGAACCTCCCGACCGAAGCGGAGCTGGGCCACATTTCTTGGTGTCCTGGCACTGGAAACAACCGTGCAGAGTTCCCAGACTGCAGCAACTCTCCAGCTACTGATAATAAATCCTTTGTTATGTGGGTTCATTCTGTAGAGAGTGTAATCAGGCCAGCACACAGGCACTCTATCTCACCCCTTCACCGCCCACCAGCACACCCTCCAGCCTCTTTCTCTCCCCCTGTTGGGTCTCAGCCTTCTCTGGATGCTCCACTTCTGCTGGGAGTGAAACTGTTGACCCTAAAACAATCAGACACAGTTTCTCCTGAGAGAGCAGAGAAGAATTTTTTTGTAATATTGTTATCAAATCATTGGTTATGTTGAATGCTGAGTAACAGCATTTTAACATACCGATAATTAGATCTGACTTTTAAGTGCCTTTGCACGCCTGGTACCGCCCCAAAACCCTGGACTATGATTGGCTGTTTGTCTTGTCAGAGGTGGGACTACAGTTAAAATGAGCTCTTGTGTCGTGTTGCTTCAAGCTGTGAGAAACTTCCCTTAATATTTTAAGGGAACAGCAGAGAAATGAGATGATTTTTTTTTCATTATTTTTGTTTGCCGTGTATGTCACATCACCCCTCCATAACTCAGTGACCCAGTTGAGTCCATCCAGTCAAAGCAGTCTGGACTCGCCGCTCAGCCCACGGGATGTAATTAAAGATTGGAAACAGAGAAATATGCAAATGCTGGTGGTTGTTGGTTGCAAATTTGGAGAAGGAGAATTATTAAACAGCTTATTAGCGTCAGAGCGTCTCATTTGGAAGATCAGGGTCTGGGTGGTAAATATTTATCATGATGGAGCTCTTTGAGAGGAGACTGAGCGCCTTTTTTGAGCCCTACTTTTTTAGTTTGCATCCATTAAAAGTGTCTCTCAGTATTTTTTTTTAGTTAACAGAAAAGTGTCGGAACACAAGGACGCAGAGGGAGAAACATTTTGCCTGATGAGACGATCAAAAACCAGACAGTGAAGAAGCTTTTTTATTGGCTGCTCTCACTCTGTGGAACTGCACAAAACCTTTTACAGTTTAAACTTTGTGCTGGCTTATGTTACTAATTTTTGTGGTTTAACATTTTAGTGTATATTGTTTTAATGCATATTTTCCTTGTAGGCCTTTATATGAGAGGACAAAGTGGACTGAGCCAAACACTTAAGGGTTAACCACAAAGGAGATGCAGCCTAAAGTTACTAAGGCCATGTCCACATCACTAAAACCGATCTTTTCTGAAAACTCTGGCCAAAGTGAAGGTTTTGGAAAACTCTGGTTTTATGGTTTCATGTACAAACCGGGAAACCAAGTTTTGGGATCCCTCATGTCACGGCTTGTGACAAAGTCATTGACATCACACATATGCAACGTTTGCTTATGGTGATACGGCGAGCATGAATGCTTCAGGTGTGTTAGTTTTATCATTAATGCAAACACTTCTAGCTTGCTTACTCTCAAGTGCTTCTTATTATTTGTGTTGAAAAGCAAACCTCTTAATTGATGCAAACAAGAGATCCCTGTGTGATGTTTAAATCTCTGGTGGAAGAGACAAAATTACAGAGATTCATTCTGATTGGCTGGCAGGAGTTTCACTGCTGAAAAACACTGCCACCCACAGGTCTCACTTGCTTTGAGCCGCACTTTTTGACAAATTTACCTGGTTATCTGTAGACATTTTTTTTCTTTGGTTCACACCTGTTTTTTTTAAATCAAATGTGGACTTAAGTATTTTAAAAAACAAATAAGGGGGTATATTCATTTTTTTTTGGCTACATGTGTACACGCAGGTGCTCCAATATTTGCGTTTTTGATCTTGTGTTTTAAGCCAGATAAAAAACCATCGCTCTTCTACAGCTGAACAAGCCTCATTAAGATACGAATAATACAAATGCATAAACAAAGTGACTGCGAAAACACATTCAAAACCACAACACTGTAGGACTGGAATGAGGAAGTGTGTCGCAAAAGCAAAATAAGTTTGTCTCAGGAGCAAATATGCCGTAAAAATACAACTGATGCAAAACAGAGAACTTGTGCACAAGCTAAAACAACTGCTACTTTTCTTATTTTAATAATAAAGCTTTGTATCTTTGTTGTTGAAATGAAGTGCGATAACTTAATGGCTTTATTTTACACATATATGAACAGATAAACTGATCGTTTTTATCTATATTGAGATTTGTAGCTCTCTTACATGATTTGATTAACTTCTACTTCATGCTTCTGTTAGCAGGATTAGACATGAGTTTATGTGTCGCTAAAATTCACAATAACAGAATATAACTACTAAAACTACACGCAGGGTTAAAAATTCTTGCATTTCTTCTGCATAAATCGTAAAACAATCCACACATCAGAGCAGCAGAGGTCACTGAAGGTCAGATTACAGATAACTCTCCTCTTTGTTATTCACACAAACAGCTGTACAGTCGCCTGCTTCTGCAACAGCTGCATGTTCACACACACTCACACACACACATGCACAGAGGGATATGACCCCTGCAGATTTCTCTCCCTCCATCATTTCCTCTTTTCATTGTCTTTTTTTTCTGCAGCTCGCCTCAAGGTCGGCGAATAATTATTCCCCTTAACTCCAGCTTTTAGAGAATGATGCTGGAAGACCTTAATGGTTAATTACACTGCAGTATTAATATCAAACGCTTTGTTTCTGACCTGTTTTCTGTGATACTGAGACAGAATCAAAGATTGCAGCAGAGTTTTCAGCTCCATGCCTCTGCAGTGAGACACACAGGAGCAAAGAGGAAAACAAGAACACAGCAAACAGTGGTTTCCCCGAGGAGTTAGAGCTGTAACAAAGGATTTGGCACAGGCAGCAGTCTGATAGAGGATGATCTCATGCTGCTTTGGCTGCCGCTTCCCAATTTCACCTGGCCTATTTAGACTCAGAAACACACACACACACACACACTCTTGCGCTCTCTCTCTCTCTCATACACACACACACTGTTTCTGTCACTGATGGAGAAGGGTGTGTCCCACGCTGAGCAGTAAAGCAGGAGAACACAGACACAAAACGCGATATAAATAACCAGTGTGATAGTTTCTGCAAACATTTCTGTGAGTAATTTTGGAGAGAACAATCTTCAAGCTCTGAAAAGTGAAAATCCTCCAGCTCTATTGGCTCATTTTTGAATAGATAACAAAGGTGGGCAAGAGGGATGTGCAGGATTTAATCTATTAATTCAACATCCTACTCACCCGCTTCATGATATATGTGGATGTGTAAACTCCTTCTTTAATCTAGCAGAACATTACACACTTTAAATAAATCTAAATCTGATAACTCACCAGTTTTGAAGATGCTTAAAGCATGTTTTGCATATTTAGGTCAAGAGCTGCATGCACAGTAACATGAAATTTAAAGATAGGGTGAAAACATCGTCTTGCTTTGATGTCTTTCATCTAAGAGGCAAACAAAGGGAAGTCTTGGTGATAAGTAAGATGATGTAAGAGGAAAGTGAAGTGATCTTTATATTTACCAGCTCTGAAAGCAGACAATGTGTGCATTCATCAGAGATGTTGTGCGTGTTTTCCACACTGTAAGTGTTTCCAGTGGCTGAATGTCCTCTGTATTGTCCTCTCCTCCAGCCTCTTCACACACTCTCTCTCTCACACACACACACACACACACACACACACACAAACACACACTGACACTCAGAGGCTTGTTTGGCTGTCTCTGAACATGTCTGCTCCTTGGATCAGTTTCCATGACTCAAAGGGATATCCCACGCTGCCTCCCCACTTCTTCCCCCTCCTCCCCCTCAGTTTCCCTTCCACCCAGTAACTCCCTTCACTCTCCCGAAGTTTCTCCTTCAAACTGTGAGCTGAGTTGATTAAAATATGGACCCTGAGTGGATTTTAAAGCCTGTTCCTGAATAAGAAGAGAGAGAGGAGGGTGAGTGACGCTGTGTTTGAGTGTTTTGATGACAGCTTGGTTTTGTGAGTTGGGTTTAAAGCTCCTCCATCAGTGTGGAGAGAAACACGCTGTCATGTTTGTTGTGATGACAGATCAGATGATGGTGGTCCGCACAGGAAACTGTCCTTCAAGATAGGAGCTGCTTCTGTCTGCTGGTTAGACAAAAATAAGTCTGGGACTTTTTTATTCATTAACAAGATCTCAAGTCTTTAAGTTATTTTTGAAGTTTCTGAGAAGTTACTTCATGTTTAAAGCAATTCCAGTAATTCATCTTATCAGGTTTCTGAGAGAGTCAACGAACTCAGGTGCATGCATGACTCTATATTTAAAGCTGCAATACTCAATCATTTCCAGACAAAAGTTTGGTCATTATTTCTGTGAAAAGCTAAAGATATGAACTAATGCAATGACAAGACTTTTTTTGGGCCAAACTGTCTTGTATTCCCCCTTAATGTGTCCTATCATCTCAAACTCGATCAAACCAAAACCTGTTAATCGTTTTATATTTTTCTAAACATATTCCATCCCAACATGTCATATCAAAATGCATCTTATCTTAACATAATTTATCTTATATTGCATAACAGTATTTCTTATGGTATTGTATCATTTCTTAACTTATTCTTTCTTACACTATTTAATGGAAACATATACCGTGGGTCAAATTGAAATTTTAATTTCTAATTTATTTATTTCTAGGCTCTTGCTCCTTTAATTTGATTGGAGAGAGGACAGTAGAAAGGAAGGGTGGAGTGACATTTGGGAAAGAGGCCACTGGCTGGATGCCAACCTGAGCCACCCGCACAAGGACAAACCTCATGGAGCGCAACCTAGACCACTAGGCCATCTGCGCATCATGAAATAGTATTTCAACACATTTCTTCATGTCGCATTTTGTCATTTCACATACTATCCTATCATAATACCTTGTGTTGCATCCTATTTTATCGTGGTGTATTGTATTGAGTCATAAATTTTCATGTCACCTCAAATCACTGTTAAAGTGATTTTTTTTTAATTGTACTGTCTTTTTTTTTTAATTTCCATTAATCTCATTGTAGTTTATCATGTTGTATCCTTTGATATTAGGTGTTAATGTACAGTATCATTTCAAGTCTTCATGTGTTTTTTGTTTTATTGTATGGCATCATGTTGCTTTACTCAGTATCACACAGCTAATTAGATAGCATGGTTGCTTTTTTGGAGGTCCAATTTTTTTCTGGGGGGGGGCAAAGCTTTTGGAGTATCACAGATGGCAGTGTGTGCCTCTATGTCAAAGCACAAAGGCTCATGACATGATCAGGTGCATGAAGGTCTCTCAGGTGTGATGGAGGTAAATCTGTAGACATGAGAGTCAAGACTGAAGCTGATGTGACTTTATCCTCAAGCTGAACTCTCTTTTTACCTGTTCTGTCCTCCTTGAGTGAAGATGGTGATATGAAAACCTATACTTGTACATGTAGTCGCACTCATTAGTGTAGTCACACACTGACAGAGTGTTGTGTCCCCTCTGATGTGTTGCTGTCGTGCAGAGTGAGTGAACCTGACTGTGGCTCCTGTCGTCCAGTAAGTGCAGCAGCTCTCAGTGCTCCTGTAGAGGATTACTGCTGTTGAAAGAGCCTCTTTGTCCCTGCCGGCCTGGAATGCCGCTGCAGCTCCACGTCTTTGGGAAACACTGAGCCAAAAGTCAACGGAGCTGCTGAGCAGTGGAGTCCCACTGGAATACCACACTGCCACTCACCCTCACACATAACAGATCCCCTGTTCAATACCCCAACACAAGGTGAACTTAACACGTCTCCCTTAAACTGGTCCTGTTTCCCATCACCTTCACTCTTATCACTTTATTATTAGTGCCTGGCGCTGAGCACGCATTTGCACAACAGTGCACTCACCGTCATTATTAGTGTTGGACTAGATCTCACATTTTTCAGAGTAGATGGAAAGAATATTTGAATTTAAGGAATGCATCCCTGGAAAGCTTCTGCTGGAGGACAAAGTACTGAACCTCCCAGGAATAAGAAATATAGGATTTTACACAGCAAACAGGCTCTTTAAATCCACTCCATCATTTAACCACTCAGGAACTGATGGCTCAAAACACTTGTGACTGGCTTAACTTTGTCCCAGAAAGGACGGGAACAAACTTTTAACTGGACACTTAAAGATTCTTGGACAGACGCATGGGTGCCTCTAGAGAGAGACGGGAAACCTGGAAATAAACACAACTGCAAATAAACAGGAAGACAATCATCAAATCCAGTGACTTATGCTTAAAGAGGGGGTATTGTGTTTCTTTTCAGTCTTGATTCATGCACTCCGGGGGCTTAGTAGTATCATTAAATAATTTGGAGCTAAATAATCTCTATTATTCTCTTATTGATCTCAAACATTTCCTTTTAACTGTCTCTTTTAGGCCCCTCGCTCCTCATACCCCTTCCCCCTGATTGGCCAGTCCTCTGGTGGTCTGTTGGGGCTGGGGCCAAGGGCAGGTGTTTGGTGTTTGAGGCCTGCCTTCTCAAAGTATCATGAACCAGTTAGAAGATCATTATGTGGTGACCTCATCATTTCTACAAGTCTCATAAAGATCTCGAGAAGATCTGATGAATAGAGAATTGTGTGTCTTGATCAGTTTACAGACAGAGTCAGTGATTTCTGCAATATTTAAATATACAGAGCTTTGAAAATCCACACACATTCAGTCTGAACATCCAGCACTTTTACTTGATATCCATTTTTAAAATACTGAAAATGATAACACCCCTCTTTAAAGGTAGATGATTTGGCCGATCAGATGTTGTATAAACAATGATATAAAGATCTGTTTGAGCCCAGAGGGGGTTACTGTTTGAACATTTCAGAGGGATAAATCTTCTACAGCCCAGCTCGGCAGCGCTGCAAGTGGAAATGTTGAACTAACGCTGTAACTTGACTCTGCAGAGGCATGAATCATGTTTTTACTGTAACAAGTCGAGTTTTCCCTTTCAAAAAGTAAAAACAGTGGCAACTATTTCCACTCGAACCGTGGAGTTACAAGAGAAACACTGACTCATCTCTGCCGTGTGTTAGTCAAAGCTGCCGTCCTGTGTTGGATAATGGTGGTTTGGACACCGACAACAAGCTCGCTTTCTTTGAGGCTTTGAGGTATAATTTCCAAAGTCAGTGGAGACAATAATCTGATAATGACAGACTTCCAGATCCTCTAAAGAGCTGAGCTGTAGTTTCACACATCGTCTGCATCTCTGATAACAAACACAACAACAACATGACTCTGAGATCCGACATGTTTATGTTAGATGTATATTTCTCAGGAGAACCAGCTTCACTTTCTGCACCTTTTGTCCCATCTGGTCCTGGGATCAACCAGCGCTTCTCTAACCTCTCATCTCCTTCCAGCCCAGTGTTTACAGTGTGTGTGAGTGTGTGTGTGTACAGTTATGTGTGTATTCAAAGCACGCTGCGTCAGTACAGGACACACAGACGGGGCAGATGGCGCGTTTAGCTGCCGGCTGATAATGGCGTCTCTCCAGTGCTGGGCGTTCATGCCAGGATAATAAATCTGTGTTTACCCATGTTATCAGGCTGCAAGGGATACTCTGCTATCTCTCCGAGCATAGATTAGCATTTTAATGAGCGCTGGATGGCTTATGTGGAAAAATACAACACTGCAGCGTCTCAATCATTCAGAAACAGAACAGAATTCATCCACAAACCAGTTAATCTGAATGACTTTCTTTAGTTTGAGCTCTTTAATTCTTATTCCTGGGCCCTGGAGCATTTCTCTGTTTTGTAAAAATTAATTGATTGGAACATGATCATGCCAAACTGCTTCAACAGATTCCCCAGAAATGAAAACAGAAGAATAATTTCCAACAACAAATATTTGTGCATTCGGCTGAAAACTGCCAGGAAGCTTTTTGAGCTCGACTCAGCGTTTTTCATGACATCTGAGCTCGCAGAGTGAATAAACTGAGCAGCATCTTCTGGTATGTCAAAATGATGCCAAGACAGTTGAATTGTTTGGAGAAATCGATCCAGACAGAAAAGTGTGATGTGTATCTCCCTCCGCAACACCAGTTTATGCATTAAAATTAACCCTTAAAAAGCCCCTACACATCTGTCTGTGCTGTGTTGTTGTTGGTGTCTCAGAGCTCGCCCTGACCTCGGCCTCTGTCACCAACAGGAAACGTTCCCCTGCCTCTTCTGGCTGCGCAGGAAATCTACATTTAGTGACACTCGACTTCTGCATGAGACCCTGTTCTTCTTCTTCTTCCTCTGTCTGTCACACGTTTCCTTCCACTACTCCAAAACCTCTGTGTGTGTGTGTTGTATTTCAGGTCAGGATGTGTAGCTCACCAACATCATGTTTGAAACTTGTGCAGAAATATTTCACTCGTGGATTTTTTTAAAGGAAATTAATCCAAGCTCTCGGAGGAGAAGGTCGTTGCTGTTTCTGAAGTTGTGTCTTTAGGCTGAAATGTCACCAACCAGAACTATTCGGGCTCGGTCCCTGTTGCTTGTAAATGCTATGTTTAAGTTTGGATGTCACCACTGGAATGAAGAGCACAGTCTGAAACATATAGAGAAGTGGTAAAAGGGAGGGAGAGGAAGTTATTCATATCTGAATTTAAAGTTGAACATTTATGCTTCAGGGGTTCAAAAAGTCAAGGTTCGATTTTTTTTCCTGATTTTAGCTTTGATTAAGTTACAGATAATATACTGTGTTTCCTATGCACATGTTGGTCCTCACAATGATCTGTCCATAAAAAATTGGGTGCTTTAGCTGTTTGTCACAGGAGGACATAAAAGTGGATCGATTTTTCCCACTCAACACATCAAACACAGGTTATTGTTTATTCCCACAGAAGCTTCTTGAAACGCATTCAGCAGAGAAAATTAGGGCGTCATAGCCAGTGTCTACTTGGTGGTGTTTTTTTTTCCTTTTCCTGAGCCTGCAGTGTGATCTCATGAGCATTTATTCAAACAGTTCAGCAGGATTGAAACAGAGAATTGCCTCTCTGCACATTTCGGTGCCATCAAGAGTAAAAATGTATTGAAAAAATCAGAGGTTTTACGGGCGGGTCAATCTACTAAGTTCGGCCTCTCTGTATGGTGGTTGGTAACTTTGCAAAGACAGATGATTGGCTAACTATCAGGACTGCCATCTTGCAAAGCTTTGAGCTGATTTGCTTGTTCCCTTTCAGAGAATGACCAGACTAGTCAGCATCATGTTTTAGTTGAAAGTTGCTGCAACTAAGGGCGCAATTTGGTTGTGCTGTTATCAAGAAGTTATAAATGATGATGTCTGATGAAGAGATCGGTGTGGATGCGGCTTTAGATGCAATAGTATCAGAACTGGACAACACTTTTTTGTAAAAAGAATCAAAGAATTTCACATCAACCATAGACTGTTTAATAAAATCTGTTCTTGCATGGACATATTATTAATTGAGGATTTTAAAGAAAACGGGACATAGGTGCTAATTTCAAACCACTGACATGCAGATGTGAGCTGTCATGACAATAAAGTTCATGAATCCTTGAAATGGATGCAGTCTCTGTGATGTCACCTGTCTGTCTCTTCAACAGAGTTATGAAGCTAAAGTGCTGGCAAGTCCATAATGGGAATGGGGCAGGTGATGAGTCGCCACGCTAACAACCATTTGGAGCCTGTCAGTCACATGATTTGAGCTGTGCTTCTGATTGGGCAAGCTCATGATGTTAATATTTCCAAACTGCTCAGTAAGAATAAAACTGACCCCTATACAGTGTGTTTGCTACAGAAGTTAGGGATTCAGATGGGAGATAGTTTTTGCTCCAGACTGTAAATATGTTTATTTCTGTTGTAAAACAGCTTCTTCTTTTATTTATTTATTTATTTTTTTGGCTCGGTGTGTATGTGACTTCTGGTACTTCCGGAGCTAGCCTCAAGCTGACACTTGATGAACAGCAGATTTTAGTACTTCTGCATTGTCTCATGTTTTCAGACCAGAGGTTGTTGCTTGGTATCAACATGACGTTATCTTGGTTATTCCAAGGTGGTGGCATCAACCAACTCAAAGTATCATACACAGTGGTTATAAACAAGCCTGTAATTAGTAGGAATGTAATAAATTAAGAGAAAATGCAAATCAGGAGAACGGGTTAAAAAAAAAAGAGATTTCCACCTAAATCCCGAGTGCAGGCAGGTCTGGACATAATGTATTTGATGGTTTGTAGAAAGGTCTATCTGGTATGACAGGTCGAGTAGGGAAATAGAAAATATAGTGGAGGATTACACAACACTACACCACACTACCATCACATCATCTCAGGCTCATGACAGTTTAGCAAAAATAGAAATCTAGGTGAACTGATCCAATCTGCTGGATTTGAAACGTAGCAGGACCTCCATTTATGAGCTGTACGATTGAAACATCCCTGCTTTTTCTATCTTTCCATCTGCTTCTTCATTCTTCTTTTTGACATTTAGAAAAATATTCGTTCTGTTTTGGACGTAAACCCAGCGAGCTGTTTGGGTGGAGCTGGTTTTAGCCCCCTGAATGTCTGAGTGCTGATGACGTGTCCTCTGGGTGTTGTCACACACACTGTGGTTTCATACACAAGTGTTTGTGTGTGAGCCTGAACGTGTGTGTCGACTGTAGTCGTGTGTACTTCATGTTGTGGTTTTTATGATGTTTGACCATCTTGTCGTTGTAGTAAAGCTGTTGTAAATAAATCACTTCACTCTGGTGTTTATCTCTGAGACTGTAACAGCTGGAGCAAAGCGCTCCCAAACTTCATGTTGCACCATCAACAGCAACATTTCCAAATGTTTACCTCTCAGAGTTTATAGATTTATATAAACAGTTTGTTGTCTGGTCTGAAAGAGAGTCTACAGCGAGTCCACCCTTCTTCCTACAGCACACATTTACTGCATTTCTGTGGTTTACATCTAAAAACAGAAAGTGTCATTTAACTTTGGGAGAAAAACAAAGTAAAAAAAGAAAAGAAAAGATATAAAATGTAATGTTGAAATGGTCAGCAAAACAAAAAGTAAAATCTAAGCCTGTACCTTATGAAAAAATAAAAAGCAAAACAGTACTGTCATATCAGACAGGTGTCTTTGTGTTATAGCACTTTCTTTTTTTATCTTAAGGGACAAAAGCCAGACAAAATTTCTCATTATTTAAGGGAAAAGTAAGCACAATTTTATCTCTGTTCACAGATTTTACAACCCTGTATCAGCAGGCTTCTGTCATTTCACACTGGCTCTAGGAGAAATTTGGAGATCTGAAATTAAAACTTCACAGATCGTGTTAGTGTGAATGTGTGAAAGAAAACCCGACGTCAGAGAGATGGAGAGTGATGGAAGGCATGAAAAAAGGATAAAGCAGAGCAGGAATTAAAAAGAGAGAGTGATAGATGGAGGAATGGCAGAAAAATGGCGTCCCAGCAGACGGAGGATTATCCATCAGGCTTTATTATCTGACCTCGGGAGACGGAGCCGAGCTGTGAGCAGGCGGCTGTCCCGAAGAGATAGAAAGAAGACGGAGAGTATCAGCTCCTCTTCAGCCCTCAGTGTGTCCTAATGTTCCTCCTCTGTCACCCTCATATCTCCTCTCTGTCCTCAGCTGTCAGCTCTCAGCTGTCAAACGTAGGCTCCAGAAATATGAAGACGTACAGGCTTTATACCACGCTGCTGTATTTTTCAGGCGTGTGATAGTTTTGTTTACTAATTCATGACTTAGAAGAACTAAAAATAGCACAGACGTCTTTAATTCAGATGTGAGACCTGTGAGATAGATTTCTGAAATAGGTCAAATGATCTGTTTTAAAGTGAATATTAACAGTTTATATAAAGAGACTTTTAGAATCTGGAGCACAGGTTGGATCTTTTGTTTCAGGCCTTTATTTGATCTCTCTCTCTCTCTCTCTGTCTTTACTTGTCCTCTTGTGTACTCTAACATTACCTGCACTCAGGCTCGTGTCCGGTGGACCTCCATAAAGCAGCCAGGTGTGTTTGCAAGCAGCTTTGTGACACACCTGAAGGGCCTCAATGCCTCCTTCTCCTCCTTTTATTTGTTTTACGTCTTCAGAACTGTTTCCGGACTTTTTAAGCAGTATCCTTGAAGCTGCTCATAAACGCAGCGTCTCACCTGTCTAAATATAAGAGTTACAACTAGTGGATGAGTCACACACATTTGCAGTTTAAGAGACTGACTCAGGATCTTTATGTATGCAGGTTTTTATGTGGACATGAAAATGCTATGAAGCAGGTGATACAAAACAACCAATAGGAATGAGACAAGAGAAAGCAGGAAAATGTGAACTCTTTTCAGGGTTGTTAAGACATTTCAAGCAGTCTCTTAGAAATGTGTCTTTCTAGTTTTATTTTGTTCCCCTGGTGCTCCCATAGTATCTGTACAGATAAGACAAGTCCCTGTATTTTTTTAAGAGTTATTTTTGGGGCTTTTTATGCCTGCAATTTGAAAGAGGAAGACAGTGGATGGCGTAGGAAAGGGGGAGAGAGTGGGGAGTGATGTGCGGGGGACAGACTGCAACCCAGAATTGAACCTGGGCCACCTGCGCAAGGGCAAACCTAATCTTTTAGGCCATCTGCGCCCCAAAAGTCCTTACTTGGTCTCCCTGGTGTTTCAGAAAACCCTAATTTCAGCCTTAAACACTTTGCATTAGCTGCTGTCTCTTTAAGGCTCCCCACTCAACAAACCCCCTGCCCTCTGATTGGTCACATAGGCTCTGGGATTTCTCTAACATCTGAATATGTTTTGATTTGAAAATCTGTACACGATTAGTCTGAAGATCCAGCATCCAGCATATATCCATGTTTCTATGTTTGGTATAGAGAAAGCAGAATACCCCCTCTTTAATGAAAACTATGAAAAAAATCTTCCCCGCCTTAATCCCCCCTGTAGTCTTGACCCAAAAGCCTGGTTTATGTTGAGCTGCTGAACATTGTTCCTTTGAGTTTGGTTCATATTGTTGTTTTTATCTTTTAAGACCCAGATGCTTCAGTGCCTTTAAAAAAAAAACCTGTCTGCAGCTGCACTTCATTTCACCTCAGTCTCCTCCTCCTGTCTCCATTTTTGTTCTTCTCGTCCACATTTTTATGCACCGTCTCTTTGGCAAGATCTCCACATTTCTGCATTCCTGCTGAATTGGGAGCCTCCCTCTCTCTCTTCATAACTCCATCAAAAAAAAAAAAAAGGATCTCTCATGTGTGAGGAGAGATGCATGCCCGCTCTGCAGGAAACAATGCCAGCCTTTCTGCCCTGGCATGAGAGGGGGAGAGAGAGAGAGAGAGAGAGAAAGAGGAGCAGGGGGATGGAGAGAGCTCTTTGTGTGTCAAACCAGAGTTTGTGGTTCAGAGAGAAAAATCTGCTGCCGTCCTCCCACAGAGGACAAAATGAACTTTGATGTTATGGGAACAAACCAGGACCCTGAAAGAAGCAGAAGTAGAGCTTATTCAGCCTGGTGGCCACATGATGAAATTACAACTTCAGGGTCATTGTCTGATCACACTGGCTACAAAAGCAGAAAACCACTGTTTTTGTTTGTTTTTGTAGGTTGGGCTGTTGAAAAGCAGATGTAACATTTTTCAATTATGACACCAAAAATCTCTAGAAAAGATTTCAGATTTCTGTTAACAAAACGCAATTTTCATTTTCAAATCATCCGAATAGATTAAAAAACAAACAAGCAAACAGACAATCAAGGAAATGAATAAACAAATAAATGAATAATAAACAAGCAAACACCCCAAAAATAGACTTTCAGAATTTTTCATCTATAAAATGAGATCAGAATATAACTAAATATGAGTTTTATGTTTTTTGAAGGTAATTATGCAAAAAATATACTTAAAGATTCATACATTTTGCTTTTGGAGTGTCTTACCTTATTTAGGAACACAGTTGTTTTTGTTGTTTGTTGTTACATTGTAAGTGCTGAAACTGTCCAGAAATAGTTGGTCTGTGCTGATGCTTTCATTTGTCCTCATCATGCATGATGAAACATTGTTATCACTTCCAGTCTGTGTCAGAATAAGATAAAAACTCCCCAAAGGAGAATCAAAATGTAACTTTTCCGGACATTTGCAGTGTGTTTATGTGTTAACCTGTGCATTCAGTGACATGTTATGCAGAGTGGAGCTCCTTCTTTAACATGTTCACTACTTTATTTCAACCTTTATATTAACAACACATCACCTGTCATCACTCTCTCTTCCTCTCTTCCTCCTTTCTGCTCCTCTCTTTTGATCACAGCTTACACACACACACACTCACACACACTAAACCTCTCTCTCTCACACACACACCCACACATGCACATGTCTCCCTCTGTTATCTGGGACTTTGGGGCAGCCTGCCAGGCAGGAATGTAGGTCTTAGTTTAGTGGAGCAAGCAGCAACAGGTCCAGATCCTGAGCGCTGGCGTGTGGAGGAGACTGCACCGGTGGCTTTGGACAAAAGGACTCAGATCAGGACAAAGAGAAGATCTGAGTTTATGGAGAGAGGCAGTGATAGAGAAATCAGTGTTGGAGGTTTCCTGATTTATCAGATTCACACTGATAGGAGTGAGTGAGCTGCAGGAGGATTTATCTTCACCATGGAGGCTGTGCATTTACCGGATAACTGGAGGAAGGTAAATGTGGCACTTAGATGTGAACATTAAGGAGTTCACTTTGCATGAACCCAAATGAGGAGTAAGCGTGTAGTTGTCTGATTTCAAAGAGCTGCTAATTGTTCTCAAACATCTTTCCAAACATTTCTTCTAATTTCCAGGCTGTTTAGTGATTTTCAGTTTGAGGCTCCCTCCAGGCCGCCTCTGTCAGAGGAGTAAATATGATGATATCTCAGCACAGTTTTGTTCTCCTGAAGGCAGAGTACATCACAACCTTATTTTCTGTCGCTGCTGAAAAACATTTTAAAGATGTAAATGACTCGGGGTGCGCTCTGATTCTCTGTGATTGCTGTAATGATGTGTTCGCTAACCTTTCCTGCTGTTTTTCTCACAACCACAACTTTCTCACGTCTCAGTTAATGACTGTAAGAGTGTTTTCCCACCTCACACTCACACCATTACAGACCTGGAGCGTATTTTTAGATGTTTGCTCAGTGCTGACTCCATGAAACAGCAAAAAATAACTGAGTAAGAGGAGAGGAATGTCATGTTTTCATTGAGTGAGAGACAACAGAGCAGCAGAGGTGGCTGATTTCCAGTGAATGCGTCAACTACCAGGAGATTTGTGTGTGTGTGTGTGTGTGTGTGTGTGTGTGTGTGTGTGTTACTTCCTCAGAGTGAGTTGCTAAACATTTGGACCATCTGTTGTGTGTTTCTGTGCTGTCAGCATGAATCACACCTTTAGAGGGGGAATCCCACTTAATATGATGTTTTTCCCTCAAAGATACTGTACAAAAAAAGAGTTTCTCAGACATTTTAAAGCTGTTACACTTCATTCTGTTGTTTTTGTATTAGCTCATGAAATGTTACGTAAATACTCCCCACAGAGATATAATCATTTCCTTTCTACGAAACCAGAGACAGACGTTAAATCACTGCTTCATAAAAAACATACTACCCCCCCCCAGGTTTTTGCTCAAAGGGCTAAGTCACACGAAGTAGACTTGAAGTTTGTGTTAAGGGAGTCTGACAGCTGGAGGACTAACCTCACCTGAAAAGATCTATCTCTGGAAATCCACAGAGTTTTTGGACACAACCATGCTTGAAAATACATGCGATTTTTTGATTGATATAACTTCTAAAAACTCTTAAAAAATACTGGTTGCACACATTTTAAAAACTCCCATAGTTTCATAAACAATGAGAAAATTGACCCCAAAAAAAGTTAATTTTGATCTTTTTTCTTTAGCAAAACCAGACAAGTTTTGCAAAGCTTTTTTGTAATGATGACAAACTCCATTCAAGAAAATGGTCATTTTGACTAAGTGTAACACAGAATCTGCTGATCAACTACTGCCTTGATTGGTTAATTTTTTGATCTAAATGTACAAGTGACTGGTTTTATTTTGTGGTTCAAAATATTAATTTATGACTCAAAATAATACTACAAAATAAAGTGACAAGAGCAGCAACAGACCAGTGACTCATGTGGCTTTAAAACAGTTATGTGAAAACTGTTTCTGGTCTTTTGCAGAGCGTGAAAAGGAATTCCTAGAAAAATGATGATGAGTTTCTTAAAATGATTGCAAACAAATGTCTGCTGTCTCTGAAGACTGTGATGTAAAAGGTTTTTCTGAAGTAAGAAACTGGATTCTTACCGAACATCTTTTTGAGTTGCAATTTAGTTTAAGAGAGGATGTAAGAAACCTTTGATGTTTTTCTCATTGTGAAATTATTGGAAAGATTTCCAATTTGACAATTTTCCTGGATACTTGCCCTTTTTAAAACCTTATATGTTTGGTAAGATTGTGTTTTTTCTTTGTATCTGTAGTGGCTTTGAAGGTTTGTTTGGATCCTTAAGTTGCTCACAACAGAAACACAAATTTAACAAATCTCCATCGAAAGACCAGTCACTTCAGTTCCTCACAGGAAACTAATATATTAATTAAAAAAGATCAGAACAGACCTTGTGTCCTGAAAATGATCTCACTTTAATTGAAATTTTCTTAAGTGGTGATCATTTGTGTGCAGCTTACTTAAGCCAATTTGTTTGCAGGTTATGAGAAAAAAATCAGATGTTTTTCAAGAAACTGTTGTGGAAAAGTACTTTTCAATAATATATCTCCACTGAACTTTTTTTCCCCTATAGAGACAAACCTTTTAGTCATCGTACAATAATAAGATTTCTTCTTCTTTGTTGACAAAAGATGTAACCTGTATCAGGCTGAACATGGGAGTTGCTGATCTACCACTGCCTCACACAGTTGGTTTAGTTGCACTTTGATTTTCTTTGTGGAGTTGGTTTGGCAATGTCCAAATATACTTGAGTAACAGACTGACTAAACAAGTCCATAGTAGATCAGCAACTCCTGTTATTCTCATTGAAATCAAAGCTTTTGGTGTTGGAATTTGATGTATCTAAGAACAGAAGTGTAACAGTTGTTTCTGGTTGAATAATAGTTTGTCTGTGGAAATCTTTACTATGTGATGACAGCATGAATCAATCATTGCACTGTGAAGGGGAAATAACACTCAGCATTATGTCTGTCTTGAAGTTATTGTGAAAATTTTGGGGTTTTGGCGCTCTTCACTCTGTAACAGATGAATCCATATTTGCTCATGAGAACTGAGCGCTGTGATGAAGTCACCTCTGACGAATGTTGTTGCTCACTTTGTGGTTGATAACTCTGTCCTCATTTCCTCCCCCAGGATCTTCATGTGTCTCAGGCTGCTGTGGACAACTCAGTGGACATGGACCGCCTGAACAGGAACATTATGCCAGAGTTTGGACGGCAGACACACCAGGTGTTACAGGTGAGAGAGTGTGTGTGTGTATTTATGGGAAGTGGATGAGAAATAAAAATGTCACACTTACTCTTCAGGAACTTTCTCAGCAGTTTTCAGGATGTTGAATATGTTCTGAGGATGTTATTTTTATACTCAGAAGACTTCCTAGTTTTGGAGCTGTAGTTTAACATGTCCAATTCTGCCTTTTACTCAGTTTAGCAAAACTCTTATGCTTTGATACGAATGAATTCTAACCAAATCTCTAATACAGTTCTTTGACATGTAGATCTCTCTTAGGATCAAATCAAAAATCACACAAGTGAAGGATTATGTTTAGTTGGCAGGTGTTCATGACATTTTGCACTCAAAGGGGAGTGAAAAGACCCTGATTTGAAGATTTTTGTTGCGTCCAGTAACCGAACTGTCACTTTTTCTAGGACTGCTGGACGGGATTCATTCTAACATATTATCTGCTGAGTTGGCATACACACCAAAAATAACCATATACCAACAGTTTTACTTCACTTTACAGTCTGTGGTGTCAACAAGCAGAAACTAAACTCCCTGAACTCTTCCCTGATAGTTTGATTTGACATGTCATCAGTTTGCCTCTGGCACTGCTCATGCTGGTGAAAGGTGATAATGGTCAACAAGGGGTTTCGACCAATGAAAACTGAGCACAGAGTTGAAGTTCAAATTAAAAGTCAGATTAAAAGTCAGAGGACAGAGTTATGAACTTGCAAAATAGATTAAACTTCACTTGAGATTTTATCTATGAGCCCAGGCTTCTGCCTTTTTGTCTAAAATTTTTTTCAAAGAGCAGATTTGGTCTGAATAAGCCATTTATCTTTTTGATTTTATAAATAACTTATTTGTCTTGGAGTAATAGAGGTTATGAGTTTGTCATTATTATGGGCCTGACTTTCTTGGCTGACAGGTGGGCACACTATCGCTGTTAGCAAGGAGGCTAAAGGCTAACCGTCAGTCATTACAAAAACGGGACCATTGGTCTTAACTTACTGCTATGGGACAGCAATTTGGCCATAGCATTAGTTGCACACACGACTGCGAATGATTGGCCGATAAACTAATTGCACCATGAAAAGGAAGGATTAATTCAATCCCCAAACACCTGTTCTCTACTAGTAGTTTGTCTGAGATAGTAATGCATAATTATGTTCGCCATCTTTATAACAGCCTCACAGGTGCAGTTGGTGCCTGTAATTGTGGGGTCTACTGCCATTAAATTTAATTCTCTGTGGGGGCATTAACCTAGCTCCAACTGCTGATCCATTATCCATCACTAAAGGCTGGTCTCAGCTTTTTGCTTCAAAAGTTAGGTAGGGTCATTATTACCAACATGACGATGGCATCACTGTGCTTCAGTACCAGTCTATCAGAAACGAATGTGACGTAACCACATCCATGTTTGAGGTCTAGTAGGTCAAACCTCTTACTTCTCAGCTGAGTGAACCATCTCCCACCAAAAAGGAGGGCCCCTGTGACCACCAGTTTTTAAAACAAGATACTGATCCTGTTTTCATATAACAATCAAATATCGCTGTCTCTGAGAGTCTTTGTCATTGAAAAGTCAACTTGAAGATGATTTACAGCATTTTTTTAACAACTTGATCCTTCACTGAGCCTACATGACACTTAAACTTCTATAGATTATTCAAAATCAACGGAACCAGTTAAAAACTCCTCACAGGAGCTTTAAACAGAATTGTGGGAAGTTAGTATTAGTAAAAGTGAAGTTCCTTTCTGAAACACAGACATCAAAAACCTGCAGAGCTCTATGACGACATGTGAATGACTCTTCTGGACTGAATGTTTCTGCTGCTCTCAGTCTAAATGCCACTGAAGAGAGATTGTGAAGCCTCATTGTTCTGAACTTGGCACCGCTCTCAGAAAAACAGAGTCATCAGCT
>RPOG01004134.1:0-49843 GCA_008086565.1 Thalassoma bifasciatum
AAAAATAACAGGAACATATAAATATATTTTCATATATTTGGTTGCACCACCTGACATTTTTGGGTGCTCAAATTAAAAATACTAAAAAATAATGAACCTAAAAACTTTGAAATGTTGGTCAACTACTGAAATCTGTTAGAAAACATAATTCTTCACTCAGAAATATGTTTTTTATCCATTTTCAAAGAACTTTTTAAAATACGTTTTTAGACCCTCTTTTTGTCATTGACCCATATACATATTCTCTTTTTTGTACATATTTTCTATTTATATTTTGAACACTTGTTTTTTGCACTACTGCCAGTCACTTTTTTAATAGCTATATTTCCAATGTCTTTAAATATATTTTCATATTTTGCTATTCAGTCATTCACAGATGCTGCTCAATTTCCTTGTACACTGTGCCATGACAATAAAAGGATTCTGATTCTGGTGAATCAAAGAGTTTGTAGTGGGGAAAAAACATCCCATTAGAAAGTGTTAATGTCACACCGACCAACTATGGCTGATGTGGAATGATTTTAACCTGTTCGGGAACAATGTTTTTTTTGTTTTAACCACTTAAAGAATGTAAATTATGGGGTTGAACCCGGAACTGTTTCTGTTAAGAACAAACTGAGTGGGATAAAATTCTGGTTCAAAGCCCTGATTATAACACTCAGACTAGAATTAAGACAAGCACGAAAGAATATGTTTTTAAGCAGTCTTTAAAAATCCTTTTCCAATTAAAGAGGCACAAACCAGGACAGGTAAACACCTCAGATGTGAGTCCGTCTGCACTGAGCCTTCTTGCATGTACAATAAAGTGACGTGTGACAGCTTTTATCACTTTAACAACATTCTCAGGACCTTATGTTACTCTTATTATTAACACATCAAACCAGCACCTTGATTATCCTTCTCTTCATCTACTTTTTTATCACAAACTGCACCAAATATTCACAGAGCAGCATGTGCAGAGTTGTTAGACATGATCAAAGTGGAAAACTCAAGGACACCTTTTTTTCCCTCACATAAGAGGTCATCAAAATTCTGACCTGTGATAAAGCAGAGAAACTCAGCATGAAAGTTCTCAAGGACGGCCGCGTCAGATCCAAAAAGAGGATAATTACACCCGACCCCAATTGCAGAGGAGTGAGCCCAAAGACAGAGATGGAACGCGCATTAATTACTAATCAACAACAGCAGCAGATGACGAGAATAAGAAAGACATGCTAATTTTCTTGCACTTTGCAGTTTACGAGCTCATTAAAAAAGCTGCTGCTGTGACTGTGATGAATCCTATGATCAGAGCTGATAATGAGTCCAGATTTATGATAAATATGTGCATCACAACAGCAGATTCTTGAGAACACAGTGGAATATTGCACTCATGACAGCTCTTTATATCAAAGTGTTAGGAAAGGTGGGTATGATTCATTTAAATATCACCACAGTGTCTTTTCACAGTGAGCATTCCCCTGCTTGGTTTCAAAGGACAGGTCAATATTTGGAAAGATTTTGTAAACTAAAAGCAAGTAACCAGAAATGTAGAACTAGAAAAATCCATTCGGAGACTCAACTTGTTTACAGTTTTCATGTTAAAGTTGTAAAGCTAATGAGCTCATTATTTATTGATGATACAAGGCTGAACATGGCATTAAACTGCAGGTCTGGTGATGATTTCTTTTTATTTAATCTCCCTACATCAGACCTTTTTCTCCTCCTTTATGACTCGTTTTGACTGAAACCTTTTTAATATCACCTAACACCAACTCATTATCATCGTTAATTAACATTTAGGAAGACTCACGCTTCCATTTGTTATTTGGGTCATTGACAAAAAGAGGGTCTAAAAAAGTATTTTTAAAAAGTTCTTTGAAAATGGATAAAAACATATTTCTGAGAGAAGAATTATGTTTTCTAACAGATTTCAGTAGTTGACCAACATTTCAAAGATTTTAGGTTCATTATTTTTTAGTATTTTTAATTTGAGCACCCAAAAATGTCAGGTGGCTCAACCAAATATATGAAAATATATTTTTATGTTCCTGTTATTTTTTCTGTGTGAAATTATTGGCAAGTATCTCTCAAGTGTCTGTAGTGACTCATACATTTTCATTTTGTGTGTTTCATTTCTTTTATTTGTGAATAAGATAAATAATTTGATGTTAAAATAACATTTCACATTATTACATTGGTTGTACCACCTGACATGGAAATTGTTCCAGTCACCAATGAAGTGAAAAAACCTTTTTTATCAGTATTTCAGAGAAATCTACAATCTTTTCCACTTGGTCACAAATGTCATTTGGGCTCCTCTGGCTGATGCAGTTTCCTGTTTCCTGTTTTATTCTCTTCACTTTAAAATAAAAGTCTAATGTTACGGTTGCACCACCCTGACATTTGACAAGGTGAAAATTACGGGACAAAAGTTTTTTANCAAAGAATGTTTTATTTAAAAAGGTTCAAGCATAAAATAATGCCACTGTATTTTTAATTTCCATTTACAATAACTGACATTCAATTTTTAGAGTTTAATTACTGTGGATACTTGTCAGGACGGTTGCACCACCTGACATTTTGGGGGTTTGAGGAACCAAAACACAAAAAAACATGTTATATTTTAATAGTTTAAAGATGTGTTCAAATAACACAGGTTTCATAGAATAAAGAAATACATGTGATGAAATACTCAATTCATGATGGAAGGAAATATTGCACTCGGACACAAAAAAAGGGATGTCACCTCATTGACCCGTTTGTCTCTTTGGTGTTTATCTGGTTAAAGCAGTAGTTGTCAACCTTTTTGATTCATGACCCCAAATTTGACATGCACTGGTGTCTATGACCCCCCCTGCCCCCCTCCCACTCACTCACGCATGCATTGTGGATGTGAAAAGATTATGTGCGCTGTCCATGGTGCTGAAACAAAAAACTCTGCATGTGAACTGAAAAACCGACTGAAAATGTACTTTGGATTCTTATTCTACTCTCTTAATTATTTTTCAGTAAAACTCTGGCACAAATTTCACTTCAATCTCAGTGGAAAAATTCAAATATAGCAGAAACACAACTAAATGGAGGGATAGTTGACAAGTCTTAGAGAGAGAACGGCAGTCGTTTTACCTCTTGGGATGACATTTCTGAATGTGAAGAGTAACATGCACGTTAACCCTGTAGAGCCCAACCTATCAAAAAATAGTCCGTAAATTAAAATTTTTTGGGAACTGAGAGGTTTATTAACCCTTTTAACAAAATACACAAAAAAATATTGCTTTATCATTTCATTCATGATATGTTTCTTGTATCACATTTGACACACTGGGAAATTTTGCATACTATTTTATCTTTTTTATTTAAGATTTTTAGTGACGATGCATTTATTTCATGCAGAAAACATTTATAAAAAGAGTAACTCTTTTGATGTTATTCTTGCTGCAACTTCTTGAAAATGAAGCAGTGATTTTCCTGAAAATATGTGAGTGGATGTTTTCATGAGAGCAGACATTTTGAAAAAGGGCAAAATACAACTTCAGCCGACTGTAGTGATATGACAAGCCTCAAGGTGGTAGAATATGTTTTCAACAATATTTTTAACAGGTTGTTTAAAGAATCATTTTATATATAGTTTTATAGGGTTAATTCTCATTCAATGCCTGTTTTCATGTCATTCTGTCTAAACTTAAATTTCTAATACTCTGAAGTCATGTCCTTCCTGTCGCTTTATTTTGGTTGCAGACATATAGTACGTCATGTTTGCACAAAATATGAAGGAGTTCACAAACCATTGTTCATTAACCTCATTCAGGCACAACACTACAGCTCAGATCAAACAAACCTACTTTATGAATTCTGGAAAAATAATGAAGCAAAAAACAACTTAAACAACTCCCTGTCTGAAATTCTGTTATTTGGAATTAGTTGTGTTTTTCCAAAATAGTTTGGGGACCCCCAGAATGTGTGAATGTGTGTATGTGACGAACAAAGATGATCTAATCTAATCTTACTGTGTTTCTCTTTTTTCCCTCGAATACATTCCAGCAGAGTCATTGTCACCAGTACGCTACAGGAAGTTTTAATTATTCATAAAAGATGCAGGGACATCACATGTCCTGAAGCCCCAGGCTGTTACGATAATTAAAGAGGGGGTATCATGCATTCTTTTAGCCTTTCTTGTGTCCCTCTGGTACCCTGCTGTAGCTTGACATGATTCGCAGCTTTAAAACATATCCTTATTTTTCTCACACTGGTGTTTCAGAAGACGCTTCTTTCAGCCTCTGTCTGAAATGCTTCACTTTGGCAGTTATTTCTTTAAAAGTCTCTGCTCCACAAACCACCTTCCCTCTGATTGGCCTATCGCAGCTATGGCAGTCCATAGTGTTTCAGGCCCACCCCTTCAATGTGTCATGAACCACTTTAAAGATAACACTGCAAAAAATAGAAACCTAATCAAGTATCTATGTTTCATTTTTATTAGAAAATGTCTTTTTGGGCTTAAAATGAGCCACATTTACCAGACCAGTCCAGAAAAACGTCCTGTCTCAAGTCATTCAAAGACAAAAATGACGCCTGAATTGCTTGTAATAAGGAAACATAATCTGCCAATGGGGTAAGAAAAACAATTCATGTTAAGATGTTATTCTAATTTCAAGAAACTTGACAAGAAAAATTTTCTTCACATAATGGCAGATTTTTTTTTTGTTTTTACAAGAAATTCAAACATCATTTTTGTCTTTAAGTAACTTGAAATAAGACAGGCTTCTAAACTTGTTAGGTGAATGTCACTCATAGTAAGACTAAAAAGACTTTTTTTTTTACTTAAAATACGACACAAAGTCTTGCTTAGATTTCAGTTTTTGCAGTGGATTACACAAGCCCCTCATTATTTGAGCAAGTCTCATAACGATCTTGTGCTATTTTCTAGAAAAGACCATTCTAAATATTTTACAGACACATTTAGGGATGTCTACAACATGAATATGAATGAGTTTAAAAATCTTCACGCATTTAGTCTGAACATGGGAAAGCATGATATCCCTCTTTAAAAATTTCTTCTACAACAAGAGACACCTACTCATTTTGTTACAATGTAAATGTTCCAGATTGAGGGAGCACTTCTTAAATCATTTAATCATCTTGACCTAATGTAACCCTGTCTTTGACTCTTTTACCTTACACAGAAATGTGTTTCAGACTATTTTTAACTTTGATAACAAAGATAAGCCCCTAAATAAATGAACAATGAAAAACGAATGAAAGAGCTGAAGTGAAAGAAAGGCTAATAGAGACAGAAGGAGGGACTTTTATTCCTTTCGTTTTGGGAAATTTAATAAATCACTACTGTATGTTAAATGTTAATCAAGATATGGCTGCAAATGTTAAAATTGAATTTTAAAGAAACTTTTCTGCTGCCACAAGTTTGAAGACTTAATCTAAACTTTCCAGAGATGAATTCATTATGCAGTCTGCATATCTTATTAGAGCTGATACCAGATTCGACCTGCATAATATGACTAATTGGTATGTGGCAGCAGTTTTATGACTTTCTAATCAGACTGCAAGAGATCATCATGGAGAAGTTTAAGCTAAGTTTTCTATACTGTGACTAAAACGCACAGGATTTCTTTAAGTTTTTATAAAGTCTTTAGGGTCAGTGGAAACTTTGAAGTAAGAGAAACCAACCACGATCACATAAATTCATCTACAGTAATTCAGTAAGCTCAGACTCTTCTTCTTCTCCAGATGCTCACACACTTGAAAGAAATCACTTTCTGTCTTGGGTATAATAAGGTAGTACCATCTGTTACTGAACACATTTTCCATGTCCACTCTGAAAGAACAAACTGTGAGGAGCAGATTTCAGCAACAGAGGTGTCCAGCGTGACCAGCCAAACCTCCCAGCAGGGGACATGAATTGGATCTGCTCCAAAATCACTGGAAACTTCTGTCAGATCTCACTCATGACAGCCCGTCATGTATGACTCCTCACTGTCATGGTGTTCCCCTGAGGATGATGGTCCTCTTTTTTTATCTCTACTTCCCAGCAATCATCGTGTCACTCAAACAGAAGAGTTAACCAAGAAGAGAAATGTCAAATGGATTGTGTTTGTGCAGGGCAGCTCTCAGGTGAGGATGTTCACACTCTGTGGAGTCAGAGGAGCTCGACAAGAGAAATAAATACTGGACGATCAAAGACTTACCAGCTCTGTCTCACAGAAATATAGATACTTAACTCTGTGATCGATTAGATGAAATGAGTAGAGACTGATCACTTTCACCTCACGGATTTAACTGTTAACTTTAACAGTTGTGCTCAAAAGTTTACACCCCCCAGCAGAATATCTATTTTTTTTACCTTTTCTCAGAGAGTATGAACAATAACAGAAC
This sequence comes from Thalassoma bifasciatum, assembly GCA_008086565.1. Lineage (NCBI taxonomy): Eukaryota > Metazoa > Chordata > Actinopteri > Labriformes > Labridae > Thalassoma > Thalassoma bifasciatum. Next base: position 6,370 of record RPOG01004134.1, read on the forward strand.
AACCAAATACGCCAAACAGCACAGAGACAAGCCTCAAAACTTCAAAAACAAAGTCATTTGGAGTGATGAGACCAAAATTGAACTTTTTCAATCCACAACCATAAACATTACATTTGGAGAGGAGTCAACAAGGTCCACCATTCCTACTGAAACACGGAGGTGGATCACTGATGTTTTGGGGATGTGTGAGCTACAAAGGCTCAGGAAACTTGGTCCAAACTGATGAATGAAGGATGAATGCAGCATGTTATCAGAAAATACTGGAGGAAAATTTACACTCATCAGCCCAGAAGCTGCACATGAGACGTACTTGGATGTTCCAGCATGACAATGATCCAAAACACAAGGCCAAGTGGACCTGCCATTGGCTACAGCAGAATAAAGTGAAGGTTCTGGAGTGGCCATCTCAGTCTCCTAACCTCAATATCATTGTGTCACTTTGGGGAGATTTCTAACCTGCAGTTCATGCAAGACAGAGCAAGAATTTACAGGACCTGGGGGCTTTTTGCCAAGAGGAATGGGCAGTTTTACCATCTGAGAAAATAAAGACCCTCATCCACAATGAACACACAGCTTGGGATTAGGAAAAAACACCTCAGCACATGAGCTACACAATAAACCATTACAACAATAAAAACTCAAAGTTGCCTCAGTGTTCTCCTGAGCTGGAAGCCACACATGTAAGTTTCAAAGTGCCTGAAATTAAAATCATAATGTTTTTTATTTTCTTTTGTTACTGAGCTTAAAGTAAAAGCATACAGTGGCCTACCTGTGTACAAAATTAAACACAAACAGCTTAATAGTTATTGGAGAAAGCAAGCAGCTAATCTGATGTTTGATACTTCTACTTGTTCAACATTTTAAATTAACCGAATTTTAAAGGAAGAGTATGCAGGATTTTCCTAAAAATAAAATGTTAATTTTCAAAGGCATAATCCCGCTCAATCACCATCTCTTGGCCTCTATACATGACTGTCAGCGTCTGTGTTTGCCTCAATCCTCCCCTCACCCTGCTCCTCTGCCTGTATGTTAATGTTTTGGTTGATTCAGAACGTTTCTGAGACGGAGAGTAGTCGTGGTGACCAGCCAATCACAGCCCATTGGGCATGAGACTCTGTGAGTTGATAGAGAGTGGGAGAAGCTATCTTAAGCGGCTATGATAGCAGCTGTCACACAGAGAAAGAATGATATGCAGTGTGTGCAGCATGCTTCATTTACCTGCAGGAAGTCAGGTGTACGGCTCTTGAGCTTTTTTTAACGCGATCCTGCAGGTGCTTGCTGGGCTGTTTTTTACAGTCTATGGTGTGTTATGAAGCTACAACTGTTAGCCATGCTATTAGCTACGATCTGAGGTAGTGAGCATGCGCTGCCGTTGGCACTGAGCCACAGAGGAGTAGCCCAGTTTGAATGTTATTTGTAAACAGAGAAACGAAAACTTAACAAAATTTCCTGTATACTCTGCCTTTAAATTTTATTCGCAGGAATTTAACACTTGACTTATTTTACAAATAACTCTGTGAGAAATAACTCAATGTTTTTTAACAGGGAAATTATGTGTAACAGCAACTAACAGTAAGTAAATCATAGTAATATTTTCAACCCAGTGTAGCGTTAATTCACAAGTTACTACAACTCTAAGTTCATTTTAAAAAAATTAAGAATTTAATTCAGTACAATGTAAAATTACAAGTCACTGCAACTTACAGTCAGTTGATAGAAGTAAAGATCTTAAAATATTACAATGTGAAACCATACGTTAGTGCAAATTCCAGTTGATTATGCACAAATTAAAATTGTGAGTTCAACAAACTCAAATGCAAAACATAAAAGGCTAAGTTAAGAAGCTTTTGGATGCAGTTACAATTTTGAGTCCTCCACCTTTCCTTTTTTTGCAGTGCGCCAATTTGTCAGTAAAGTTAGCCTTACTATTTTAAAAGACCACACAAATAAATTATTTCTAATAGACAACTAGTGATGCTAAACTCAACGCAACAAGTTTAGTTTGAGTTTGAGAATGAAGCCGTGTGGTTAAATGAACTCTGGTCAGACTCAGCCAAATATCAAACTCTGAAAACAGAGCGTGTTACGATGCTACTGCACTTCCTCGTGTGTTCATGTGAGGCTGCCTTCAAGGACCACCATGTTAAGATGAGTATTTTGATAGCAAGAATGAATAGATCTATTTATCTTTTTTTTTCCATTTCCTTGATTGCATTTGCTTGGATTTTTCAAGCTCTCACAGATCAGTCAGCCTTGATGGCTTTCCTCTGACTGTGGGTAAGCTTGGAGCCACTAAGGAAAAGTAGATTCATGTCCTTCCACAAAAGAAGGCTTTCAACAGCAACCATATCTTCACCCATACATCAAGACAACGGATGGAGAAATGGATGGATGACTTGACTGTTCTAACACTAAATGAAATAGGGTGAATACTGCTCAGCTTAAAACCCATTTAAGATCGAAGGTTTGGTCTTAGGGCTGCTTTCATGGTTATGGGACACTAAATATTCAGTGTAAGAGTAACCTGCCATTTAAGAGTAAAAACCAAGTCAAAGTCTGTGACCTCCTCTGCTTGATATGACGCATTAATCTGCCCATGGTGGTGGATACATGGAGCTCCTGACAGGCTGAAGATGGACAGAGGAGCTCTAATGGAAGCTAATGGTCTGCTCCGTAAAACTTCCTCTATCGTGGGACTGCAATGTGGTTGGTCACGTATGTTCTGTCCATTTAGGTCATGGTTGTTGCTATGGGAGAGCTAAAGTGCTGTGTCTTCTTTATTCCATGGGTTGTAGTCTATTTTGAACACCTGTAAAGAGCATGTGTAACTTTTGATTTGTGAATGCATTTTTGTATTTTATGTAAATATGGTGTGACAATACACCTAGATATCTGAAAACGAGAAAATAAAAAAAATGATAGAAAACAATAGACACCAAGGATGTGTAGTATAGAAACCCCCACGACCCCCAATTTAACATGCACGAGCATCTGAGACCCCTTTTATTTTTCTTTAGAGTTAAAGAAAACAAAAAAAAATCAGCACATACTTATTCAGTCCTTAGCAAAACAGTGGGAAGAAAAACAGCCCGTGTTTTATTTTGAACGTTAATATTGCAAAACATAAAAAAGAACGAGTCAGCATTTTTGTCTTTCCATTTTTGTGTTAGGATTTCTTTTGGGTCTTTATAAATCTTACACTGTCAATCAGACAGAAAAAAACTACATTCAGTTCATGTTCGCCCACACTGCAAAAACTAATCCAAACAAGTGTTTATGTCTTATTTAAAGTAAAAATTGTCTTTGCATTCTTGGTATGAGCCATATTCAACTGTACAGTCCAGAAAAAAAGTCTTATTTCAAGTTTTTTAACGAAAAAGTTTTGTCTGATTCGCTTGAAACAAGTGAAGAAAATCACCAAAATTGGCCGGTCAAGTTTTTTGAAATGCAAATGTCTTGAACAAGAATTTTTTGTACTCCATTGGCAAATTTTTTTTTTATCATTTCAAGCAACTCAAACAATCGTTTTTGTCTTTAAATAACTCAAAATAAGACTTTTTTTCTGGACTCACCTTATTCAGGTAAAACACTGCAGTTCAGATTATACAAACTTAGCTGATACAATGAATGTTGGAAAAAATAATGAAGCAGGAAACATTTTAAACAGCCCTGCCTGAAATTTTGTAATTTAATGTCGGTTAAATCTTTCCATAATGATTTGGCGACCCCCAGAAATCATCTCGCGACCCCTGTTGGGGTCAAGAACCAAAGGTTGAGAACAGCTGGGTTAAGCAACTTACATTTTACAAACATCAAAGACTCTCTGGATCCCAAACCGTCTGCAGGATCACAATTCCACTTATTGTTAAATGACCAGCATTTAAAAACAATTTGTCCAATCCAAAAACTGAAAAAGTGGCGTAATTGTCTGATTCTCTAGTTTCCAAAGGAACCTGAATGTATCACAAGTGATGACAACAACATGTCACAGACCACATGAGATGGGAAAATTTCATCGACATCTTGAGTTTCATGTCTGCTTTAAAACTTGGCAGAAAATAAACTGTTTGCTCTCGCTGAATTCTGTTAAAAAAGGAAAAGAAAATCCACACTTTTAACTGTTTCCATCCCTGAATGATGGACATATACCCTGTATTTATGCTTCAAAAATTATTTGAATTTTGCCTGAGCCTAGAGAGTTGCAGGACTTCACTTTGCAGAAAAAAAGAGACCACAGCCAGTGAAAATGTGACATGAAGTGAGAAACAAACAGAAAGGGACAAACAATGGTCAAACTGTGGGATTCTGTCACTCAGTAATTTGGCCTGTAGAGGTCCTACTTTTGGTTGGTTAAATGGTAAATAGTTCTAAACACTAAAATTAAGCATCAAAATGCTCAGTCAACTGGTATTTTTCTCTACTAAAGACAGGTGAAGAGGGCCACTTAAATAAACCTGGAGTATTTGGTTTTAAATGAATTCATGTCCCACTGGTGAACACAGTGTGTTCTATTATTACTTTCATCACACAGGGACCACTGGGTGACACAATGACACAATTACCTGCACAGTCTTTGTGCTCTGTTATTATTCAAATATTTTCCAATCATGTTTACCTGCAAAATCTACAATGAGCAAAGAGAGAGGGAGAAGGTATGATAACTGTTTACATATAGCAACAATGATATTATATCAGACATTCAGATAATCAGACCAATCAAGACTTTTCTTAAATAACTCTACATATTACATCACAGTCTGTGCTGCTCTAAAACCTTGTGAGTCAAACCAATTGTTTCCAAAGGAACTATTACATGAGCTGTTGCTGGTGTCAGTTGTACAAAAGAAATTAATTAACTGTCCAGATCTAGACTTATTCACAAAGGAGAATTGATCTTAAAACATGAGGAGAGGAAGACACAGCTGTGTATAGAATAAATGAAGCTGTAACACTGTGAACTCCAATCACAGCAGCTGTAACCAACGAGCAAAGCAGTAGAAAAATAAATACCGAATATAAAATTAAACTGCAAATTGGACTCAAAATAACAGGTTCCCATTTCTGACACTCAAAAATGTAAAAGTAAAAAACTTGAGACGATTGTCCCCCAATATTAAGTCAAAATTTTGAGATAAAAGGTCTAAATTTGTCTTTTAACTTTGACCTTTTGTCTCAATTTTGACTGTTTTATTTCAAAATCTAGACTTTATCTCAAAATTTTAACATATCTTGAAATATTGTCTTAAAATTTTGACTGTTATCACAAAATTCCAACATTTATCTCCTAATTTTGACTTTGAATCTCTCAATTTTACTTTTAATCATATGGTCTTGACTTTTAATAGTGTAGTTTTGACTTTAAATCAGATAGTTTTGACTTTTAATCCAAAATTCCAATATTGAAACCAATAATTCTAACTTTCAATCTCAAATATTGTTTTTTTCCCCTATAATTTTGACATTTTATCTCATAATTTTGATTTTCAATCTCATTATTTAATTCTTAATCTCATAATTTTGAAATTTTATTCCATTATTTGACCTTTATCCTATAATTTTGACTTTTTATTTCAAGTATGGGCTTTCTCTCTTAAAAGTTAAGTTACCTTAAAAAAAAAAGATCCCAACAGTCAAAGTGTTATTATTTTTTAACCGGCAGAAATGGACTTCAAAACAATTCATAGCATTCATCACTGTTAATTGGTTGTTAAACTGAGAGTTCCTACTTTGTGTACTGGCCTGGAAAATCTAAATGAAGTTGTGTTATTATTACCAGTTGAAGTGATCTCTCCTTCTGTACAGTGTTGTGGAGCGCTCTCTAATCTTACAAACACACACAAACACACAGAGCATTACACAGAGCTTTTATACAAAACCAATTTGTTTTGGTGGTGAAAGTAAGCCTGCAGGGTTTCCTGGGGTTGGAGGTCAAACCATGTTTTCAGCACAACACGACATTAGAAAGTAGTTCATGGCATTTCCTTTCTCTGCTGTTTGTTCCTTCCTCTATGTTTTCCTTTTCTCTCACTGGGGAATCTAAAATAAATGTTGATATAACTGAAGAAAAACCGTGAACTATGGTTTCTAAACGTAACATCAGCATTTTAAAAAAACCACACATACTGTACATTGTCATATTCGTGCAGAGTTGGCCCACTCAGCTGAGTAGGTTCTATTCAACACTAATGCAATGACCTATATCAAGCTACTGTAAGTGTAGAGATAGTGCAGTGACCTGTGTCACACTCAGCAACACACAGGAGCCATTAAACTCTATTCACGGAGGAGAAAAAGGCTTCTGAATGAAAGTTTGCCAAGTTGAGGTTTGGCTGGTTTAACGAAGCCTTTAAGAGACTTTAAATTGTTGGATCATTCCAGCTCATAATCAGTGAATCTCTGTCACTGCAACTATAATTTTGCAAAACTTGAACAAACCTACTTTACATGAATTCCACGAATAGACATTTTTTTTAAGTTAATTTAAACTTTGAAAGAGTCTCTCCTCTCAAGCCCCTGAAAGAACATGACTCATGAGTGTTTGTTGTTGACAAGAAGTCTGTCAGTCAACACTTAGACACTGTGTTCAAATTTTCAAGCCATCAAGAGAGATCCAACATCTTACATTTATTTCTGTTGAGCTATCCAGAGAGGCTAAACTGCAACGTCACACTCATTAAGCTAAGAGCAAAGATGAGGTTGTCATTGTGCAGGTTAATCAAACACAGGTGTGACAAACATCACAGGTGAGGCTGATTAAGGTGATCAGACTGGAGGGTCACACACACACACACACACACACACACACACACACACACACACAGGAGCAGGACATTATTAACATACAACACACAACAGACATGACCTTACACAATGAAACCTGAAACACTAATATTCAAAACTCAGGACTGTGACTGTGAAACACTGTTGATGTGACCGTGACACTTTCCTATAAACTGTCTCAAGAACACAAAACACCACTGCTGAACTGCAAGTGAGGCCGATATTAGGTGTCCTGGTTTTGTTGATGTTTAAAGGCAAAGTGAAGGAATTTCAGGTTGTGTTGACTATGTGACCTCTTCAGACAGAACTGGGTTTAACTTTCAGGGATGACAACAGCATTTCCCGTCCACACCATCATCAACTGTTACAAAGATGTGGCTTTTACTGGAGAGTGCATTAGCACAAATGAATACAGTACAGATCTTCTCGAGACTACTTCTGTTTGTATAAGGCAACTTCTTGAGGGAAAGAGCGATGAAAAATGAATGAAAGAATTGACTGTTATGTACCAATGATGAAACTTTGTAAACTCTGATTTATAACTTATAGTCAGCTTTAAAAAGGTGAGAGGATGTACCAGTTAAAAGTTATCTATCACTGGCAATGTGTCGGGATACGTGAGGTCCAAAAAACATAAATATGCCAGTGGTGTGTACAGTGGTGTGCAAAGGGGGGATGCCCCCACTTTTGGCCGAATTGTTTAGAACACATGCTAAAGGGCCAAAATAGAGCCTTTATCTGGTTGGCAAAACACACTGAAGTGCACTGTTTGACTGGTAAAAACATGATAAACTGCCTTCATGGGTGGCTTTGTTGTGTTTTTTTTTCCTGAATTAAGTAAATATTCTAAGCTTAAAAGTCAAATGTATGTGAAAGATAGTCAAAATTGTCACCCATGCTCTATCGCTCCCTACCTTTTCCCTGTTTTCTGTTTTTTAAGTGTCATGTCTTCTCTAAACTTGAGGTATAAATGTCAAAAATGCGACAGTAGCACTTTACTTTACAGTTCCACAAACTTCAATTTTTTTTTGTAATTATCCCCAAATGTCATGACAATTCAGTTAAAATTAGCACATTACTTCTTTGAAATAATGTCCAATCCAACTAAGCAAATCACAATCGGTACGTAACTGTTTTGTCCAGTTTCTCTGAAATATCCACAAGATTTCAAGGTGAGTAGGTTAAAACTAGGGAATAATTCATAGCTAATTGTAGAATCTAATTAATATTACTCAAAACTTTTTCAATAAATTAGTAGTTATTAATTACCTGCTGCTGGAAATGGCAGAAAATAGTTACACAGTGATGTTGGGACAATTCTCCAGACATTTTGTGGTGAATTGTTATTTGATTAAAGACAAATTATTCACTTATTGTCCCCATACTTTGAAATTCAGAGGAAATTTCAAAGAAATTGAACAAAACAGTTACGTACCAATTGGGACACATCATTTCAAAGAAGCTACTTTCAACCAATTAAAACGAAATAGGGTGACAAGTTCAAACAAATGTAATGAAAATTCATCTTATTATTACATAATTCCAAGTCTTTCTAATATTACTATACGGAAAAAAAAGAAAAGAAAATTGTCTAAAGAAATTAAACAATCCTCATGCTTGCTGACTTGCATCTCATTGCCAAACTTTACCAGCAGAGTTGTTAACTTAACTCCTTCTGGAAGACTGCAGAATATCGAGCCACTTTTTCTTTCTTTTTCAAAACTCCAGCACAAACTCAGACATTCAAAATCAGAGTGAGTTCCTAAGCTCTCACCGATTGTCTCATTTTAGCATATAAGTCATGAAGAAGCATCAGAATAAGAGTGACTTTTTGAAATAAGTCAAAAACTCCTCACAGCACCTTTAAAGTACAACTCTGATATTTCTGCAGGAGCATGTCAAAGTCCTCGGTTAAAAAGACGGATTATGAGCAGCCAGTCTTTGTTCCAACCTTCATCTACCCAGGGAAGTCTGGTGAGGCACATGTTTCTTTTTTCCTTTTTTCATCACAGCCCTGCTTCACACACACACACACACACACACACACACACACACACACACACACACACAGTACTGGGAGCTCGCCAGTGAAACCGCAGCCTGTGCTGCCGGCCACAGGAGCAGTTGGGGGTTGCTCTGCTAAAGGGCACCTTGAGCTAATGCTGTTTGGGTTGCCAAACTAAAACCATATTTTTCTTCATTATTTACCTCATCTGACTGCCAGTGGGGTGTGTGTGTCGTTTTAAAAGTGTGTGTAATTGTGAGTGCAGACACTGCTGGCAACACAGGCAGGGATGCAGCGTTTAATCTCTTTGCACCATAAACACGGGAATTACCCCGAGAATCAATACTGAACGATAGAGAAAAAAGAGAGGAGAGAGGAAGAGAAACAAAGGGAGAATGTGAGAGGAAAAAAGTGTGAGGGATGGAGGAAGTAAGAAAGCAAGACAAGCAGAAAAAGAGTGCAGAGTATTCCCAGCGCACCCTGCTATGCACAGATATTATTCATTGAAAAGACATAAATACACTCTCAAGTGCAATGCTTTGAGCCACCTGAGAGTTCACACACACACACACACACACACACACACATGCAAGACAACTCTCTATCTGCAAACAAAAATCTTGCACACTGAAAATCTGCCCAACATAACACTGTTCAAACACACACTTACATCAGTATCAGGCACAGACAAACACACAAGAAGACAACACATTCAGGCAACTCACACACACACATACACAGAGACACATACTGACACACACTGACACTCACAGATACAAACTGACACACACTGGCACGTACAGACGCACACTGACACATAAACACAAATAGACGCACACAGACAATCTAATACACACTGACACACACAGAGATACACTGATACACACTGACACATACTGTCACACACAGACCCACAATACACACATAGACACACACTCGGTCACACTGACACACATACACAAACTGATACCCACACACTTACACACTTACACACTGACATACAAAAACTGGCACACATTGATACACACATTCACATACACACAGAAACGCAAACTGACACACACTTACACAACCCGGCAAATTGATACACACAGACACACGCTCACACACATAGATACACATTGACACACACACACATAGACACACACACACACACACCGATACCCACAGACACACACTAACACACTCATACACACAAACACTGGCACACACTGATGCACACATACACACACACACAGGAACACAAACTGACACACACTTAAACACACTGGCAAATTGATACACACAGTCACACTCACACACAGATACACACTGACTCACACACATAGACACTCACACTGACACACATTTACACACATTTACACACACACACGCACAGACACACACACAGACACACACTTACACACAGATACACACATACACTGGCACACACTGATGCACACATACACACACACACAGGAACACAAACTGACACACACTTAAACACACTGGCAAATTGATACACACAGTCACACTCACACACAGATACACACTGACTCACACACATAGACACTCACACTGACACACATTTACACACATTTACACACACACACGCACAGACACACACACAGACACACACTTANACACTGGCACACACTGATGCACACATACACACACACACAGGAACACAAACTGACACACACTTAAACACACTGGCAAATTGATACACACAGTCACACTCACACACAGATACACACTGACTCACACACATAGACACTCACACTGACACACATTTACACACATTTACACACACACACGCACAGACACACACACAGACACACACTTATTCATAAGTCTGATGCACACACACACACACACAGGAACACAAACTGACACACACTTACACACACTGGCAAATTGATACACACAGTCACACTCACACACAGACACACATTGACACACACACACACACATAGACACACACACTGATACCCACAGACACACACTAACACACAAATACACACACTGACACACAAACACTGTCACACACTGATACACACATACATACACAGAAACACAAACTGACACACACTTGCACACACTGGTAAATTGATACACGCACTCACAGACAGACACACATTGACACACACACAGACACTCACACTGACACACATTTACACACACATTTACACACACACACACATAAACACATACTGACACATACACATAGACACACACTTATTCATACACTGACACACACACTGACATACACTGACATGTGAAAAGCTGGAACAAGGAAAGAAGGAACCAAAAGAGAAATAAGAAAGAGGAGTGGAGTTGAAAAGAATATGGTGTATAAGAGGAACAGCCCATGAGAGTTGTGAGAGGATCACACGGAAGTCTGGAGACAGGAAGAACAGTGAAACGAGAGAAAGATGGAGGGGAAAATTGGGTGAAGACTCAGAGAAGATAGAAGAAGAAGAAAAAGAAGAAGAAGGGAAAGAGAGAAAAAACCATGACCAAAAGAGGAAGAAATGGAAAGATGGATGATGAAAAAGCAGAAAGAATCTTGCAAAGAATAAGACCCGAGTGAAGAATTCATCCATCCATTCAAGGACGGGTGGAATAAAGGAGTGAAAGAAAGTGATGGGAGGAGGAGGGACGGGTAGTCACAGATAACACACAGCACACAATGAAAGTGACAGCTTTGCTCCGAGCCTGACTCAGGCTCACTGTTGTTTCATTATAATCTCATAACTGTCAGAGCCAGCAGTAATAGAGAGAGAGAAGGAGAGAGAGAATGAGGGAAAGAGAGAGAGAGAAATTTTTACAGTGAAAGCGCAGTGTGAAAATTGGAAATGAAGCTACATGTCTGGTTTAAGTGAGCTGAAAGCACATTGGAGACACATGCATATATGTAGATACATCATTAAACGGATCACACACACACACACACACACACATACACACACACACACACACACACACATCTGATAGCGCTTGCGTTTATTCAGCCTCTGCTCCTCCAAATACAGCTCTAGTTCACTCCATCGTTCACTCTTCCGTGTGCTTTTTTATCTATTTCGTCACCACACTCTGTATTCATTCACTCACTCATCAGTTTATTCACTCATTCTTTTTCTTTACTTACTCCCTTCTTCTTTTCATTTAACCCCTCATGCAACCTCTCACGGATGCTTTGCTCTGTAACCTTTAACTCGTTCACTAACAGACTCACTTGCTGATTCACTCAGCGCTGTAAGGTAAGAAGAAATCAAACTTCGTATCAGTGCTGAAGCGTTTTGTCCTTTAAAGGGACTGTGAGGACTTTTTAAGCAATCTTGAAAAATCCACATCTCTAGATATATGCCTGATCATAAAAACCCAGTCTAACATGAGATTATCAGTGTTAAATAAGGTTATTTAAATATGCTAATTCCTTGATACCCAGTCGGGTAGGATTGGACCGGATTGGTGGACAGCACGCCAAAGTCTCTTTGACAACACAACACCGGCTGATGAAGTTAAGCAGAGAAAAGAGAGATCTATGTTTCTCTCTGCTGAAAACAATTTCTGTGGCTTTTTTTAGTGATAGTGGCAACATGAGCTGGACTGTCTGACGGAAAGGGGCAGAGGAGCAGAAGAAAGCTAAACAGGAGAGTGATAGAGTATGGGTTAAAGGCCACAAGCCAAAGGCCAAAACACAGACTGAAGGCTAAAACATGAGCTAGAGGCTAAAACACATAACCTTGCAGAGCAGATGGACCTGCTTGCCTCATTTTCTGAAATCCTGCAGTTCCATCTTGCTAAGATCCAATCACAACCAATTTCACCCGGCAGAGATGTTGCCAAACCAATCAGAAAAGAGAGGCAGGAGCTGAAAGCACTCTCTAGCGCCCCTTACCCAGATGGACTAGTGAAATAAATCCATGACGGATGTATGAAACTGTCCTTCTGGCATGTCAGGTTATAAAACACAAGCTAGAAACTAAAACATGGGCTAAAGCTGCCATAGTGAAGTGGTCTGTGCAAAGCCGAGTCTATTATAAAAAGATAAACCAGGTTACATTTGCTCTGCTTGGTGAGGTTGGGGCTGGTAGATGAGCACTGGTAGGACATAACCAATTCACTAATGTTACACACTACATGTTACACATGACATGTCTCAGAGCACTGGGCTGTGAGTAGCACTAAATGTAGCCGGCTATTAAACTACGCTACAAACATGCAAAGTTTGCTTGTTGCCTCATTTTAAACAACAGCACTAGGTAACTGTTGATGAATATATTACCTTCTGTAAAAAGTTGTCTTGAACAAAGAAAAGTAGTGTTAAAAGTAAGACCTGGTCTACTTTCATTTTTACTTTCAAAACAAATACATCACTACAGTTTGCATGAGTACTCAGGCTGAAAGAGTCACTGCTGCCCACTTCACACAGATTTTCATCACAGTCACTTTAACTTGAGTTTCTATTTTCCTGAGGAATCATTATTTTATTCCTCTACTGATTAGACCTTTAATCTGATACAATTCCTATAGGACTTTTTGTCATTCAGGATTAATGCCAACAGGTGGGGGAAAAAAAGAGAAAGGGAAAGTGAAATGAGAAGAAGATTGAGACAGAGTCAGAAGAGAAGGAGGAAGAAGAACAAAAAGAAGATGAAGAAGGTAAGGAAAAAGAAGCACAGAAAGAAGGAAGATGGAGTAAAGGGGGAACAAATTAGGAAAAAAAGGGTGTGAGGAAGAAAAAGAGGAAGTAGAAGAGGGGGAGGGCAGAAGAAGAGGGAAAATTAGAGGATGAAGAAGAGAAAGACAAGAAAAACAAAGAAGAGAAAGATGTATGAATAGATGGAAAAAGTTGAGGATGAAGAAACAAAGCAGAGGTGAAAGAAGAAAAACAACCTGAAGGAGGTACCAAAACAAAATAGAAGAAGGGGTGAAAGTAGCGAAAGAAGAAAATGAATCAGAAGAAATAGAGGGAGCAGGAGAAGGAGAAGTTTTGCTTGTAAGTCAAGTCCATGTCAGTGATGACACTTTTTAACTCGAAATGCTTCATTTCAAAAAGTGTTTCAAAAAGCTCTCACCAGTTTCAGTTTCTTATGTCAGTAACTTTCACTACAAAAGTAAAAGTGAGACAAATACCATCATAGTTCAAGCTTGTGTAAGACACTTTCAGCTGATGTTGGTTTTGGCACCACTATGATCAAAAAAGGTATTTTATTGGTTATTGCTGCTAAAAAATAAAAATATTGAAGTTTCTGCAACATGCAGCCAATCAACCCTGCTGACCCCGGCCAAAAGATCTACACTGCAAAACTTTGATATAAATTTACAGCAGAATCCCGACAGTAATGTTCTGTATTTTGGTTGTAATGGTCAAAAACTCCTACTTACAGTAATTTTCTGTCTCCAGCTGAGGATCACTGTAAAGAGTCTGCTGCTGCACCACATTCACACAACACTCAAGGTTTCAATAACTGTTCAGTTGCGGTTAACAAAGGCATTCTGGGTAAAGCCTGTGAGCTGAGGCTTTGCTAAACAGCTGGGAAGGGGGTAAGGTGGGTATTGCTACAATGGGTGAGGAAGTGGAACACAGTGGATATAAGATCTTACTGTGCATTGCAGTTGTACAGTACAGACAGCCAGGGCCCTTTATGATTAAGAACCATATCAGCCTGATGGTGTGCAGAAACATTGAACCGTAAAGATGGTATACTGTGCGCAGAAATCTTACACACAACACTATATAGTTTGTTGCCTTGAATACGACTCATAAAATACTATAATATATATGTATAATACTATTGCGTCTACAGTAAACCACTGCACATTTAGATAACAATAAGTTCCTGTATTTCCATAGAGCACATACTGTGAATATGCAACAGAGTACTGGTGAAACTGCTGCCAGAAAAAAAACACTATTTTTACATGTCTACAGCAATAAACTGTAATTCATTTTCAACTATTTACTGTTTTTATTTTTTACAGTCAGACGCTTTAAGATTACAGTAAACTACAGGTAGCAGTTTCAGTAAATCACCCGAATTTTACACAAAAACTTTTACAGTGTAGACATGAAAAATAAAGCACATCAAAATCATCAGTCTCATCCCTGATGGTCTCTTTTGCTTTTGTGGCTCATAAAGAGGCATCAGTATAAATTTCAGTCTGTTTCATGGGCAGATAAAAACCTCTCACAGGAGCTTTGAACGCAATAAATCTCAGCTACTTTGAGACTAAAGTTCAAGGAAGATCACACAGCTGACTTTCATTTCTGCTACAGGCCTTTTGTATTTCATCTTTTTACTCAGGTTTGACTTTCAGCTGCTCCATCCAACACTTTTCACCAGCTTTCTCCTTTTTTTTTTTCTTGACTCCCTTGGTTACCTTCTGACAGATTTATGAAAGCGTACGTTTATACTCATTCATTCACTTATCAACCTCATGCTTCTGGTTCCACAAACGCATGAATCATGTGACTTTACTTTTCATTTTCTCACTGAAACACTCTATTATTACTTCTTTCACTTCAGTACACTCACTCTTTTATCCATTGACTCACTTATACATTTCTTAATTTTCTTACTCCCTCACTCGATCTATGTGTCAGCTTTGTGAATATTCAAAATCTCACTTGCTTATTTCAGAGTAAAAGTCTATACAGTAAAAACGAAAACTTTTAATTGTTGGCCTGAAACAAATGTTTTGGTTAAAAAAAGTGCTATTGTGTTGCAAACTACTTCAAAGTAGTTTCTTCTACCTTTATTACATTTTTGTGCAAAGTTGTTCTCATTTCATGAGTTAAGTTGGCAAAACTTCATGTCACAGGTTTAAGCCGATAACTGAATTAACTGAGTTTGCTTCAGCAAATAGCGGGGTCTCCAACTCAAATTTACAGGGGTCTTCCTCTACATTTTCAATCTCCCACATTAGTTTGTGGGATAGAAATTGGGAGACAGTTCAGATGTATCTCAGTGGTACAGTCTAGGGCTGAAAGATATATCGTTATCGTATCGGTATCAAATATGAAAATTCAAGATATTAATATCCCAAT
This sequence comes from Thalassoma bifasciatum, assembly GCA_008086565.1. Taxonomy (NCBI): domain Eukaryota; kingdom Metazoa; phylum Chordata; class Actinopteri; order Labriformes; family Labridae; genus Thalassoma; species Thalassoma bifasciatum. The sequence continues at coordinate 22,191 of RPOG01004134.1, forward strand.
ATCAAAAATATCAATGATGTAGATTTTCCCAGCTCACCCTGCATGTAAAGCTCAGACAGTCACATGATTATTAGTGACTTTCTGTTGATATTGATGACTGACAGTGAGCTCTAATCCATCAACCACACTTTCCACATCCTGTTATAATATCATGCTTTCGTTTTTTTTAACCCAGAGTCAAATTGTATCGTTTTGATATCCAGATATCTGGCATTAATATCGAGATATGAAAGTTTGTCCATATCGTTCAGCCCTAGTACAGTCACAGTATACCAACCTGAAGGTCAGATAATCTGATTCTTAGCATTTAAAACTCAAAACTTTAAGTTACATTGCATCATGAATGGTAAGTTATCTCAACAAAAAAATATTAAAAATGGTTCAAGTGTAAGATTTTTAGTTGGCCTCAAAATCCAAAAATCCAGTGCATTTAGTTTTCATTTTTACAGTGCAGCTTGTAGGAAAGTTTCAACATGCAAGAAACTTGTCTCTGTGTAAGTAGAGGTGCATGAAAATAGGATAAAAGCAGAACTTAAACAATAAAAATATCAGGTATAGAAGTTTTTGACTTGAAGTCATCTGTATTTGAAAAAGAACTGTTTATGTTGCAAAGAAATGTGAGAGATGTTGCAGAAGCAGAGTGCTGTATAAACTTTTGAGACATTGTGCAGCAAAGTAACCAGGTCAGATGTGGGAATTTATTGATCTGTTTACTCACACAGCTCACTTTTCCTTTTTCCTTACACAGTTTCTCACTTCTCACCTCCAAACTGGTATTTGTGAACCCTTTTACTTCAATTCCCTCTGACTTGACTCTTTCAGTATCAGTCTTGCACTCTACTTTTCATCATGCTCTTGTTCAGTCACTCATTGACTCAATCTATTGTTAAAGACTACCTCACACACTCATTAAACACTTCCCTAACACACTCTCTCTCTCTCTCATTCATTTGCTATCAACACACTTACAAGCTTAGTCTGTTTTTCTGTGAGGTCCCTAACTCATTTACACAGTCCCTACTCCTCAGTCACTCTGTCAATTATAGAGAAAAACACCAAAATGAATATGTATAAGTCTGTGTTGTCACTAGTGAGGCTTCTATAAAAGCAGTGTAAATAGGGTAGCAGGTCACACACAGTCCCAAGCCAGCGCTCCTCCATTAAATCCGTCTGACAGAATAAAAACACAGCGCTGAACCAGCCTACAAAGCAACCTAGCTGCTCTCGTTTTTCCTCTATTTGGTTTCTAGGGCTTTGATCAGCGACAGCGAAAAAGCCTGTGAAGCTTAACTGAAGCCTCGATCTTAAAAGCAAAGCCTGGAATACCAAAAAGTGAGACTAATATTGCACATCTTGCACTAAATTCACCATATTACAAAGGGAAAACCATCCACCACCACCAAGGGTGATAAATATCTTATTTACTGTGGGGATTACAAAACACCTTAATCCACATGATCACAGTTGGAAAGTTTGTGGGTTTATCCTATGATTGAATCCTCACTGTCAGTTTAAATAGGAAATATTTCACATTAATAAAGGATTATTGACTCTTTCAAGGAATATTGACCAAGAAGAGACAGTGATTTGCTGTACAAATAAGGTTGCCATGGCACTATTGAACATGCTTAGCCAAGACCACCTGTCAGTGGAACAATGAGGACGAGACCGTGATGTCACTGCAAAAAAACTGAAATCTAAGCAGGTGTTTTTACCTTATTCTTAGTAGAAAATGTCTTTTTAGATTTGATGGCTGCATTTATCTAACCAGTCCAGTCTTATTTCAGGTTATTTAAAAACAAAAATGTCATCTTAATTGCTTGTTATGTGTAAAAAAAAAAATCTTCCAATAGGATAAGAGAAATTTTCTCATCAAGCTTCTTGAAATTAGAGCAATGTCTTAATCATTCAAGCGCCAAAGCTGAGTTGTTGAATTTAACAAGCCATAGCTGCAAATATGGTGCCTCATGCAGTTAGTACTTTACACCCAAAGATGGCTAACATCTGTAACTTCAATCTGAGCAATATTTGAGGACGTGTTGCTATCCAAAGTTTTGGATTTTATGGTGCTTGGACAGCTAACTGATCGAGGAGATTAGGAAGAAAGCGAACTTTGGCGAGAGGTCTGTTCACCATTGACAGAACACCTGTAAACATCTGTAAAACTATAGCGGCAGACACAGCTTCTACCGCATCTGACTGAAATAGCTTCAGACGCGGTAGAAGCTGTGTCTGCTGCTAAAGGTTTCACAGATTTTTACAGGTGTTCTGTACTTGAGTGAATTGAACCCCCTCACAAACTTTAGGTCATACTGATGACTTTTCTCATTTGGCACCGCAGAAGCCACGTCTGCCACTATACTTGCGCAGATATGTACAGAATGTGTAAGAGTTATGAAATACAGTGCAATACGATGTCATAATCTGATAATAAGATGAGCAAATTTACTCTCATCAAAAACTTTGGGTCATCCTGATGATTTTCCTCATTTACAGTACACCTTTATCTCTAACCATTGTCAAACTCTGTGTTCGTGACATTGACTCTTTAACTACTTTCAGATCCCACCTCAAAACCTATCTAATCCACCAAGCCTACTCACTGTGACTGTTTCCTATTCTAACCTTTGTAATTCTTTTAAACTTTTATATTTTGAATTCTTCCTGGAGTGTTTTTAAATCTGTTCTGTTGCGGCGTCCTTGGGTGCCCTGAAAGGCACCTTTAAATTAAATGAATTATAATTATAATTATCATTAACATTCAACTACAACCTTTAGAAATACTGATTTCAAAACTGAATATTTGATTTAAAAAACTGTGCCGCTGAAAGGGTTAATATAATAAATATTTGTCTTAATCCATTGGCAGATTTTTCTCCTTGTTACAAGCAATTCAGACATCATTTTTGTCTTTTAAATAACTTGAAACAAGAAATTTTTCTGGACTGGTCTGGTAAATATGGCTCATAATAGGACTAAAAAGACATTTTCTTTAACTAAAAATAAGACAAATACACTTGCTTAGATTTCAGCCTTTGCAGATCACAAGTTTGTTTCATTCACCAGCAAATTTCTTATTTCCACACCCAAAGTAAATGTAGCAGTTGCTTGGAAAAACAGCATGGCTGATAGAGCCATTCAGTTATGTCACAGTGATAAAGATGTCTTCCAAATCTCGTTACAAGAATTACACTTCATTCACATCCTTCTTTCCATGATATGCACTGTCACCATTTCTCACACAAGATCCATTCAAAGCATCACAGAAACTCCCTCTTTTTCAAACATCACTCTTTTCTAAACCACATTTCCCCGTCTCCACTCTGAAACTGCGCTAACCTGACGAGCACAAATCTCAAAGTAGTTATCTCTGAATACTTTCAGCCAAATCTAACATGAGTAACAGCTCTGTCACAGCCTGAATCTCACAAGCAGATTTGTGAACAATTCCTCCCAGGAGTTTCCTTGCAGTGACTCAAAGGGATGTATTAACACCAAGTCCTTTTAACACACAAGTGGAATCTAATGTGTCAAAGAAGACAAAAAAAAAAAGAGAGGGAAGCTTCACATGTTCAAGAAGCTCAGTTTACCATGCATTTCTTTATGAATGTAAGACAGAGACAAGAGGAAACAGTAAGAAGAAAGCCCAAAGCTGGAACAAATATCCATTCTTATCACAACCTTCCACTCACACTTCAACCTGTAGAGCTGGACTCTTTATCTTCACAGTATTTGTTCCGGTAAATAAAGCTACAGGGGAATCTGAGCTCACTGCACCACACACGTCTACACACACACACACACACACACACATCATGTCATCCTTTCCTCCCACTCCTTCCCCTTCATGGTCTCTTACCTGTGACGGTGATCAGCATGGGAGCCACCAGTGGCCTGTTGTTATCCAGTTTTCGGCTCAGCCGGATCTCTCCGCTGGTGTGATTCAGTAGCAGCAGGTGGTAGTCATTCCCCCTGTCGATGGTGTAGTACAGCCTGTCTGACACATCGGGGTCGTGGGCAGGTACTTTCCCAATTACCCCACTGGGGAAACTGTTGGAGCGATTGGACACGAAGTTGTTGAAAATGATTTGAAAGTCCTGCAAAGTGGGACGGTTGTCATTCTGGTCAACCAGTCGAATGCGAACAGTCGCACGGCTCACGAGGGGTGCAGAGGTCGCCTGGACGACGATTACATACTCGTTGCGGGTTTCGTAGTCAAGATCAATGAGCGACGTGAGCTCCCCTGAAAAGATGTCCATCTGGAAGATCTCAGGGATGTTGCCCTCCACTATCTGGTACATGATCTGAGCATTGGCACCTTCATCAGGGTCTGTAGCTGTGATCTGAGCAACAATAGAGCCGACAGCGCTGTTTTCTTTCACAAGGACCTCAAAGTCATCAGCGGGGAAGACAGGGGCGTTATCATTCACATCCAGGACGGTCACTTGAATGTGGACTGGGGTTTTCTGGGGTGGCACCCCACGATCCACAGCATAAGCGGTGAGCTCGTAGAATGGAACACTCTCACGGTCCAAGCGCCTGACTGTTCGTAGGATTCCCGATGTAGGCTCAATGGTAAAGTCCCCATCCCCATCCTCGCCATTTTGGAAGGTGTACTGAACCCGTCCATTGGCGTGAGCGTCACGATCTGTCGCTGAGATCTGCAGGACACTGGTGAAAGGAGGGGCGTCTTCGCTCACTGTCCCCTGGTACCTGGGGCTGAGAAACTGAGGGGCGTTATCGTTCACATCGTTAACATTCACTTCCACGTACGTAGTGTCAGATTTCTGTGGTATGCCGTTGTCTTTGGCTGTTATGGCTAAAGTGTAGGTCATCTGGTCCTCATAGTCAAGCTCAGCCTGGAGTGTTATAGCTCCTGTTGAAGAGTCAATGCGGAATTGTGGGATATTATCCTCCAGCAGGTACGTGATCCGGGCATTTTCCCCAACATCGTCATCCGTCGCGCTGATCACAACTACAAGGCTCCCAAGTGGTTCGTCCTCGTTCACACTCACAGAGTAGTGGGCGCTCTGGAACACGGGCCGGTGGGTGTTGGCGTCTGTGATGTTGATGTGGACCTGACAGGTGTCATGGAGGGTGCGATCTGAGGCAGTGACTGTAAGAACATACCTTCGCTCCTGTTTGTAGTCCAGCGGGAGGGCTAAAGAGAGGAGTCCAGCCCCTCCTGCTGTGCTGATTGCAAAGCGGTTCCTTGTGTTCCCTCCTGTTATCTGATAGGTCACAGCACTGTTGACATCACGATCCACAGCTGTGACGGTCACTACGCTGGTGCCAACTGATGCATCCTCATTCAGGCGAGCGTAGTACTCCTTTTGGAGGAACTCTGGGCGGTTGTCATTGACATCCATTACTGTTATTGTAACGCTTGCTGTTGCAGAGAGGGGCGGCATGCCATAATCCCTGGCCTCTACGCCAAAAAAATAATGCTCCACGGATTCTCGGTCCAGAAGAGACTTCACGGTGACCCAGCCTGTCGCAGAGTTGATGATGAATGGTGTGTCGGAGCTGGTGCCAGTCAACCTGTACTCCAGGCGGGCGTTATCACCAGAATCAGTATCAATGGCCTGAATGTGGAGGATGGAACTACCAACTGGGGCACTTTCGAGCACAGAGGCCTGGAATGGCGTGGAGACAAAGATTGGTGGGTTATCGTTGACATCTGTCACCTGTACGCTCACAATCCCAGTGTTGTTGGAAAGAGGTGGTCTGCCATTATCCTGCGCACGAACCCGGAGTGTATACTCTCGCTCTGACTCATAGTCCAAAGGTGCCACGACATTAATCTCCCCAGTGACACTGTCGATGGAAAACTGACCACGGCTGTTCCCACTGATGATGTTATAGTGAACAGCAGCATTACTGTCCTTGTCCAGGTCTGTGGCACTCACACGGAGGATTTCAGAGTGAGGCCTCACATCCTCTTTCACCGCCACTACATAGCGCTTCTCACTGAACTGTGGCACATTATCATTTTCATCCAGAACAGTGATGAAAACTTTGACATTCGCCGAGCGAGGTCCCGGTTCCTTCCCCTGATCGCTGGCCTCTACTTGGAGCGTGTAGTGCTCATTTGTTTCTCGGTCCACTGCACCGCGGGTTGTAATGAGGCCAGAGCGGGGGTCAATCTCGAAGGCTGCCCTTGCGATCGCAGCAGAGTCGCCGACGAAGCGGTAGCGGATATTTGCATTGGAAGGGGAGTCTAAGTCTGTGGCTCTCAGCTGGAGGATGGGATACCCCTCTTCTACATTCTCCCTGATGGTCTCCCTGTACTCCACCTGCTCAAAAATAGGAGAGTGATCATTCCTGTCTGATACAGTGATAGCAACCATAGTGGTGCCAGAGAGGCGAGAGGAGCCAAAATCTGTCGCTGTGACCCGGAAGTAGTGCAAGTCCATGTGTTCTCTGTCTAGAATCTGAGTGGTTGTGATGAGACCTGTGTCCGGGTGGATGTGGAAGTAATCTGAAGATCGGCTGTTCATGAGGGGGGCCATTGAGTAGCTGACCCTGCCTGCATCTCCTGCATCTGGGTCGACTGCGGACATGACGATAACTGAGGTACCAGGTGGTTGGTTCTCAGCCACTTGGACTTGGAAGTTATACTGGGAGAAATGGGGGTGTCTATTTGCTGCACGTCGAGAGCGAGGCCACGGCATCAAAATCTTCCTCCCCCTTTCTCCCTGTGAGGTTTCATCATCTGCTACTATTATCAGCCGCTCCAGACTCCTGTGCCTCTCCTCCTCCTCCCCTCTCTCACCCTCCTCTCTGCTTTCATCTGCCTGGCTCTCTCTTCTCCCTCTTTTGCTGTGTGATTGTGTGATGGTGGTGATGCTGCTGCCCCTGTCCTGACCCTTCCCTCTCTCTACCTCGCTCTGGCTCGCCTTTGTTATTCCCCTTTCCCTCTCCCACTCCTCCTCCTCTTGCTCTTCTCCCCCTGCTATCAGCCGCGCCTCTCTCTCGCCCACCCCCACCTGTAATTTCCCTCCCCCACCAGCGGCTGCAACAGCGGCGGACCCCTCCAAACCCTCTCTCTCCCTCTCTGCGTCCCTCTCCCTTTCTCTCTCGGCCCCCATCTGCTGCAAATCTGAGTGTCTGACACCTTCAGGCTCTAATGGCACTTGTTTACCGGATTTTAATTGCATATGTGCGTCGTTCTCCTGCTTGGTGGCTGAGCAGTCGGTGGAGGGGCTGTCAGCGCACCCCATCTCTCGCAGCGCGCTCTCCCTTAGGTCCTGCTGCGTTTTTGGACCGTGCCATTGCGATTTTTCACTTCCAGATTCACGCCTGTATCCCTCTCCCTCCCTGTCATTATTGTTGTTTCTATTCGAGTTCAATCTGCTCCACAAATAGATTTTCTGAGAGTCTGCGGGCGCTGTCCGTTGTGCTGAAATCGCGTCCTGAATGGAGGACGCGCGCGGCGAGAGCGCGGAGTCACCCCGCCATGTGGTCAGGTTAATTTCCCAGAAAAACGGGAGCTGTTTTGTTGTGGTGAGATCAGTCTGAGAGAGAAGAAGATGTGCTTCATTTGCTACTGCTGAGGCTGACACATCACCGGGAAACTTAACAGGCGAGAAAAACACTGAGTCACTGTCAGAGTCTGGAGTTGCGTTTACTTTTTCAGCAGAGAGACTGTGCGCTTTGGATAGTTTCACACTTTCTGCATAATCGTCTGTTTGTGCTTGAGGGGGCGAATTGAGAGCAGAGCCAGGATATTCTGTTGTGATTGCAGGAATCGCGCTTTTCCTGGATAGAAAATGTTGGCAAGGAGAACCAGATTTGCTGCTGAGGCTAAATTGGATGGGGACATTCCTCTGAGCTATGCCTCCCTCCGGGACCATAAACGCAGCTAAATACCCACCCCCTTTTGCTATTCTGTCCAAACAAGCGAGGTAACCACCGGGAACCTCTTTGCTGAACCTTTCTCTCCGCTTTGGAGTGCAGGTTTTCCCCTGCTGAAGCTCATTATCAGCCCCACGTGGAAAAGTCAGAATCGGAAAAGCCAAATCATTATCCGGGTAATTGGATAAATTAATGTTTCTGCAGCCTCCTTTCACCTCTCTCTCTCTTCTATCATTACTTTTTACGCACACAAGCCTGGAGTTGTAATATCTTCCTTTTGCATCTAAGTCAAGAGGTCCAGAATAATCTAGGTGTGTCCTGAAACTGAGGTTAATCACTCCGCATCTCTGCTCTGCCTTCTTCTCCCCCCCTTTCCTCTCCCCCTCTCTGCAAGTCAAACTGCTATCATCACCCCCCTCTCTGATGCTGCTGAGATCGATAACATTGTGCTTGCCCAAATGAGAACAATTACCAGCCCTCCTCTCCAAGCTGGCTGAGCCCCCCTCAGAACCCCAAACGTAAACTGGATGCGCCTGATTGTAATCAGTGAAGCCGGTCTGAGTGGATTTACAAGCAGATAAAAACCAAATGTTGTCCAGTTTTGTTTTCTTGATGCAGTCTGAATCAATTTTGCAGGTGTAGTTTGAAGCATGACAGAGTGCTGAACTGTATCCAGAAAGAAAGCAACCGGTTGGCAAAGCGCCAGGATGGAGGTTGAGGGCTTGTTTGTCAGGGCAGAGATCCCCCCATGTCAGGGAGCACCACGAAGCAAAGAGCATCCTCACCTCACGAGCCCTCACCCTTTTCCTCTTTACACTTCCGGGTGCCCCGCACAGGCCACAGGCGCGCACAAAGGCTCTAGCGGTGCCACGTTTGGTGAGGTGTGGCCTCGATGCCGGCCACCGTTGCGCGCACACTCTAGTCCTTTGTACTGCCTGTTTTTTGCCGTTTTGAACCGGCAAAGAGGTGAAAGCAGGTGAGGCATGAGGAAAAACAACGCCCTTCCTCCTCATCCTCACTCTTTCCACTCCCTTTCCTCTGCCGACGCCATCAGTGCTCGACTCGCTCCTCATACCTGGGTAGAGAGGAGGGGGAGGCGGTGGTGGAGCCGGCTGGCTGTTTCCACTCCTCCATAACGTCCCGGCTCCGTGAAGTCTCCCCTCGTAGGTCCCATCCCGATAAAATCCTCCCCATGCCCACTGCGCTCCGGAGCATCCTCCTGACTGTATCCGCTCTGTGATGCACCTGCTTGGGCGTAGATTCCAGCTCCCTGCTCCCTCACGCTGCTGCTGCTGCTGCTGATGATGATGCTGATGCTGGCTCACTTTACCGGCGTCTCTGTAGCAGAGGCCCGGGGTCCACCGGTGGGAAGCCCCTCCTGTGTTCCCCGTCCCCGGGGTGAGGGCGAACAAAGGGCCGAGGAAAAGCAGGTGGAGTGCCAGAGAAGAGAGCAGGAGCGGGGTGAAGCCCGGTAGCGGTGCAGCCATTTAGTCTCTTCCTTTCTCTGTCTCTCCCCCCTTTCTCCCTCTTCCACCTTTGCCTATTCTCCCTCTTTCACTCTCTAATGCGTCTTCCTCCTCTTCCCCGTGACTTCTCTCTTTCCCTCGTTCCGGCTAAGTGGCCACTTCCAGGACCGCCGGCACCGCCCGACACCTTCCCCCAGGCTCCCCCGTCTCTCCGTCGGCCTGAGGAGTTGGCATCTACCCGCTGTGGTCCGTGGAGCTGGAGGTCTGAGCGTTAGGAGCGGCGCGGCAGCAGCATCTCTCCTCCCGTTCATTCACATCCAACATGGCTCACACACTCCCTCTGACTGACTGGCTGGCTCACACACTACCAACTGAGTGTGTGTATGTGTGTGCGCGCTCTTCTCGCAGTGGCGGCACAACCCGGTGGTAGACTATCCATCCATCCTCTCACACAGTCACACTCTCCTCCTCTCTCCTTTTTCCACCCCTCCCCCTATTGCCTCTCTCTCTCTTTCTCTCTCCCTCGCTCTCTTTTCCTCTCTCTCTCTCTCTTACTTCATTCCTCTAATGGTCGGCTCCGGTGCGCAGGGCTGTTACACAGCACCCGCGGCGGCAGCCATATCCACAACTGGAATAGGAGGAGGAAATAGCCTCTGTGTGCACAATCATTCCGTCATCAGCTTATCATCTGGAGAATTATCATTCATACATTCATACAAAATGCCCTGCAGGTCAACATCTCCATGGGTTAACTTTTACAGAGAAAGGAAGAAAGAAAAAGCTGTGATGATGCTCTCAGAAATGTATAATGAAGGATAAGGACCACGTTCAAAAAACAAAAAGTCACACATCAGAGAGAATAAAGTAATAGATTTACAAGGATGAGGTAAAGATTGATGATGATAGAGGTATACATTTAAGAGGAAAGTCATAAATTTACTGAAATAAAGTCAAAAGTTTATGAGCGTTCAGTAATCAATTTGTGTGGATAAAGTAAGATATTTATGAGTAATTCAAGAGAATAAATTCAAGGAATAACAATAATTAAGTTCTAAAATAACTAGAATAAAGTCATAAATTTACCAGAAAGAAGTAATAATGAGAATATAGATATCCGCTTGTCAAGTCATAAGTTTGCCAGAATAAAGTCATAGATTTACAGTGAGAAAGTCATAAATGAGTGAGAATAAAGTCGTAAAATTAATGGAATGAAGTCGTAGATTTATGAGAATAAAGTCATGCATTTTTGAGAATTATTTCATTAGTTTAAGAGAATAAAGTCAGAAATAAAAGAGAACAAAGTCATAAATTTGACAGAACAAGCTAAAGAAAATTAAGGTGGTGAAGTCAAGAGAATAAAGTAAAAAAAATACTCAAATGAAGTTTAAAATCACAGGTATAAAGTCATATTTGTGAGAATGAGGGGGAAAGTATGTGAATAAAGTCGTGAATTTAAGAGAATAAATTTGAATCTTTCAGAATATATTTTTTTTTATCAACCCATAAATCCAAAATCCATAAATCCAAATTTCATCCTGTTAATGTATGACTTTATTCTTGTCAATCCATTACTTTATTCTAATTTATGGCTTTCTTCTCGTCAATCAATTAGACGACTCTTTGAAATGTATTTTTTAAACATGGCCCTAGCTGAAGAATTTAAGTCTATTACATCAAAAAATAAATAAAACTGCCAAAGTGGAGTTATATTTTAAGAAATTACAGAAAAAGCAATGCTGAAACGTTACTAAAGATGGGAAAACAACATCAACGGAGTAGTGCAGGCTCATACCAGCTCAGGCGACAAAGCACTGGACTCTGCTTTTATAGATTTTTACTTTATATATCTTCCCATAAATAACCCTCCGCCCAACTGTCCTCTTCTAATTAAAACAGAAATTGTTCATCACTCATATCAAGGTAAACAGTATATTCCTGCCCGCTGACGTCACATCATACAGTCAGGGTACCTCTAGTAAAAGTGACGTCATCTCCCGTCTGATCACCCATGACTAATCCCCCCCCTCTTTCACACACGCACGCGCACACACCCTCACTCTAACAGAGGCTTCATGAATATCAGAGAAATCTCAGCTCACTGACTTTACAGTGACTAATGTTTTCAGACAGGTTGGACTAATATGTTTTATGGTCTTTAATTTGACCATGGGGAAACATATATTTGCTATAGTGCTACACTAATGTAATGTAGAATAAGTTGACGTCATTTCAGTGTTATGACAGAGGCGCGCGAGCCAGCAATCATCCCGATTTAACAGTAATTTGCGCGTGGCTAAGTGGAGAGATCAATTTCAAGATACTTGCTGGAAAAAAAAAACACATTATGCAAATGTATAGGAAACACATTTTTTTCACCATCGTTCACATTCAGTGTCAGCTCATAACGCTGCTCAGGCTGCTGCTGGTGTGAGCCTTTTCTAATGACACGGCTCAAATTGAATATGATTTCTTCCTGTGGCTTCTGGGAGGAGAGACACAACACAAGGCGTGTCAGCCGGGGACTCCGAGCCTCAGCGCTCACAGGCCGAGGTAGGAGCCAAATCTCTGCCTCCATGGTGCGTGACCGAGCATGCGCGTGCACAAGCGTGCGCGTCTCACTTCCTCATGGTCCTGTGCGCGTCTTTAACAGCGTGTCAGTGCAAATGTGCAAACACAACAAAAACGGAAATCTAAGCAAGTCATTTTGTCTTATTTGTAGTAAAAATTGTCTTATTGTTCTTAATTTGAGCCACATTCACCAGACCAGGTCATAAAAATGTCTTATTTCAAGTTTTTTTTAAGACAAAAATGAGGTGTAAATTGCTTGCAACAAGTCAAAAAAATCTGCCAATGGGATAAGACAAATTCGCCAGGGAAGTTTCTTGAAATTAGAAAGATGTCTTAAAACAAGAATCTTTTATCTTATCCCATTGGCAGATTTTTTTTTTACTTGTTACAAGCAATTGATGCCTCATTTTTGTCTTTAAAGACTTGAAATGAGACATTTTTATGACATTGTCTAGAAAATGTGGCTCTAATCAAGAAAAGTCAGACAAATTTTACTAAAAATAAGACATAATGACTTGCTTAGATTTCAGTTTTTACAGTGTAGAAAAAGACCTGACCCCGCATTACATACAAGTTTTATTTTGTTTTTGTTGATTTTTTTTGCATTTTTGCATTTTACAGTTTGAAACTACATTTGCAGATGCAGTGATGAACTTCACTCAGACTACAGTTTTTAGAAATGATCTCCAACATGTTTGTTTTAAATGCAGTGCTATCTGTGCTCCTGAAGATTCAAGATTTATTTTATTCCCCATTGCACGTTTCAGTACATAAGATTTTGCCTTTCATTTACATCCCGTCCAAGAAACATTAAAAAAAGACGGAGACATATAACAAGGTGAGGACAGGAGCGAAGAACCGTTTAATCGCTTTTCTTCAGCGCCCCGTTTCATTTGGTGGAATTAGGGATAATACAGGGGGAGAGGAGGGAGATAAAAAAACATAACACCAGACACGGCCCGGGGGTTGGGGCACAGTTTGGGATAAGGGAAAAAAACACCTCAGCACATAGGCAACATTCACAATCATTAGGGGAGACCGGGGCATAATGTCACACTTTTTACACTCATATAAACCTACAACAATGAACTTGAAAACATGCACATGTGGTATCGGGAAAAGACAAGAATCTTTAAACCTGTTTTTGACTTTGCACCCCTGATTCTCCTTTTTCTTAATTTCAACATTTCATATCTTGTCTTTGCATTTTTTTTTAATTGAAGGGACTGTAAGGACTTTCTTCGATTTTTGCCTGATAATCCACAACTTTAAATGAGATTAACGGTGCTTAAAAATGTTCTTTATAAATGCTTATTCCAGCTTCCATTTCAGGTTGGACTGTACCATGTTAATTTATGGCAAGTCACACTCTCTATAACAACACCACGCCGGCTGACCAAGTTTAGCAATGAAAAGAGAAATCTGTGCTTTTCTCTGCTGAAAAGAATTTGACATTTATCAAGTAATAGTGGAAACTGGAACTGTACTGTCCGACAGAAAAGGGACAGGCGAGCAGAAGAAAACTAAACAGAAAAGTGATAGAGCACAGGCTAAAGGCTTAGACACAAGCTAGTGGCTAAACACGAGCTCAAGACTAAAACAAGGTCCAAGCTGTTTGTGAACTTAAATTGCAGTGATCTGTTCAAACCAGAGAATCTGTCAATAAAATGAAGAGCAAGGTTACGTTTGCTCTGCTTGGTGAGGTTGGAGTTGGTAGATGAGCACTGGTGGGACACAACCAGAATTTACTCATGTTACAGATCTATCGCAGAGCTCTAGGCTTTGAGTAGTGCTAAATGTAGCCATTTACCTAACTACGTTACAAACTTAGAAAGTTTGCTTGTTGTCTCGTTTTCACAGAGCAACGTAAGTGTTGATAAATACATTACTTTGTCCCATTGTACCTGCTAAAAAGTTGTCTTGAACAATGGAAAAACATGTTACAAAGATCCAATCTACTTCCACTTTCATTTTCAAACAAATACATTACAAGACAATGCACAAGTCCTTTGGCTGAAGGGAGTCACTGCGATCCTCTTTATAAGAGTTCTCCTCACAGACACTTTAAGTGATGTAATGACTCATGCCATCATGACAGACTGTATAATACTGATTTCTGGATTTTACTTAAGTTGTAGTTCATAACAATACATCATAGTCCAAACAACTGTGTAAAAATTTGCAATACACATAGATTGACAACTGCTCACATGCTATCACTTTGCTGACTTTGGAGCATTGATGATCATGACTTGATGTTCACCTAATCAGTGATATGACTCAATGTTAAAAAAAAAGGCTGCTAAAATTAAAACTCTCAGAATAGAAAACTATTTGCTCAAAAAAAAAACAACTCACTTAATCTGAACTCCTACTGACAATATGTACAGAAACATGTGGTCTTCCTGCTTCTTATATCTATATAAAATTTCACAGATCTACCACAGAAAGCCTCAGTCTATCTCTATATTTCTGCTTTTTGGACATGAAGCCCGATATTCACCCTGATACACTCCTGCATGTCTTTATTCAAGTTCACCTGCTGCTGTGACCCTGTCACTGCACCGCTGTCTGACAGAGGAGACAGTTGAGATGCTTCTCCTGTCACACAAGTGAAGTGAAAGTAACAAATCCATCACTATTCAGGATTAGATGATCAGAAAAGAATGAATCTCATCCACAGATGTTACACTCAAAGAAGTCTGGTATTAGTGCCAAAATCATGGTACCTGAACTAAAATCTTCACACCATAATCATCCTCAGCTACGATGGCGTTTATAATAGAATCAATGATGTTTCTAAATGCTTTATGTTATTTCCATTCTGCTGGGAAGCGATTACTGGAGCTATACTGCTTGGTGGGGGATTTATGGCCAGTTGCTGCACGCTCAGATGTTGTTGTGCTGCCAAAACAGGCAGCAGGGAAAAAGAATGTATTATTCCATCCGTGCCAACCTAACCAAATCTCACTTTCTGGTCAGAATAACTGAAATGAAATGCTTTTGCAAGACATTTCTCATCATACAGAGGCATGACAGGAGATTTAATTGTGTGTGTATCTGTGTGTGTGTGTGTTTCACAGTCAGTCTTCACAGTTTGGATCCCTGCCTCTTTTTTTCCCCCTCAGAGCCTGTGGAAGCTGGAGCACAGCCATAGCAATATGTTACTCTAAAATGCATATCCTCCTTTTCCAAATAAGATTTGAATTTACAAAAGAATCCACCCCCCACCCCCTTTCTCACCTCTTCTCCTCCCACCCGTCTGTGGCTGTCAGCATCCTCCCTCCAGCCTTATGCACAGTCACCGGGAGTTTTTTTTTACTACATATTCATATTTATATATTTCTGTTGCATATCTATTATTGCTGGGATGTCCTCACATGCCTGTTTGTCAGTCAGTCAGTCAGTCAGTCAGTCAGTCAGTCAGTCAGACAGACAGTCAGACGGTATGATTACTGTGAAATGTAGGTTATTGTGGTGCAGGCTGGCTGCGCTAACAGGATTTGGAACGGGTGCGTGTTGGGTGAGCTGGAGGATGTCTAGACAGGTTGTGACTATGCAGCGTGTGAGAAAGTGAGACTTTCATTCGAGATTTTCTCATGATAACAGTTCTGATGTAATGACACATCTTTTCCGATGCTTAGACCAAGCTTTCCCTCTCTTTTGTCACCCGTTTTAGAAAGGTCAGAAGTCAAAATGACCCCCTGAGCTGTAATGGCTTTAATGTGAGAAACAAAGACTCCTGCCTGAATGATAGAGCTCTAATTCTTTCAGATGGATTGAGGTCTTTTTTTCTTCCTGCTGCTCTGGGCTTGAGATCTCTGAAATTGAAATAATTCATTGTTTCAGTGCTTGTCACTGGGTAATTAACTCTGACAGGCTTATGGCATTACTGTTTCACAATTTAGTGATTTGAGCAAATACCAGTAATTGAATTTCATTATCATCATTGTCTCTAAGTGTGGGAATTTAGATTGGTTCAGCAAAAATTGCAGAATAGTTATTCTGTATCGAAGTGTATCCAGTTTCTTATTCTACTTTTTAGTGCTCCCCTAATCATTTGAGACTTCCTCCCAAACCAAAGAAAATCCTATTAGAGTCCATATTAAAACGTACATTTTCTAAAACAGGATAAAACACGATTACATCCTGTTAAAAATGTATTTTATTGTGTACTTTTCTTTATTTACATCAGAGTGTACTCATACCTGTAACTCATTTATTTGGGATATTTAAAGGCGAATGCAACATTTACAAGCTCATATGATGGTCCAAGTGTCTGACTCTGTCTGACTTTATCTTTTAAGCTTGGTGTTCTCCCTCACTTTTACTTTGAGAAGTCAGGATACAGTAATAACAGCAAAGTGAGAATGTAACATAAGAAGTTCAAGGATTCAAGGAACATAATTGTCATGCCAACTAGGGCTGAATGACATGGGCAAAATTTCATATCTCGATATCAATGCCAGATATCTTGACATCGATACGATACAATATGACTCTGGGATTAGATAAAACTAGGCATTTTTCAGAAAAATAAAAGCATCATGATATAACAGGAAGTGTGGTTAATTAATTAGAGTTCACTGTCAGTCATCAACATTAACAGAAAGTCACTAATAATCATGTGACTGTCTGATCCTTACATGCAGAGTGAGCAGGGAAAATCTACATCATTGATATCTCGATATTGGGGTATTAATATCTTGAATTTTCATATCTCGATACCGATGTGATAACGATATATCTTTCAGTCCTGATGCCGGCTCACATTTCCACATCAGTGGTACGCCACATCAGGGTAAGGGAATATACCAAAAATGGTAAAAATATAAAAATGTGAAGAGTAGAAAGAGCAATTACAATGCAACATTAAGTAAAATATCAGGTAAAATACACATATTTTGTAAAAAAAAAACATAGAAAAAAATGCGTACCCTAAAAATCGTCAAATTCCGACTTTTGGGACAAATTTCCGAACTTGCTGTGCGAAATTCAGAGTTTGCCCAAGAGAATTTTTTGAAGGTCGAGGCATGATTGAGGTAGCCAAAAATTTCAGACTTGTAAGTCAAAGTAGGCGGTGGGGCTACCGTTTTAAGTTAATGCTTAATGCTAGCAAGATTGTAGCATTTTTTGAGTGGCAAAATAATACATTTTTCGCAGTGGTCAGGGGGGGTAGGACATAGTGTGGCGCTCTTTTTTTCAAGGGAAAGGGGCGAAAATTGGGGTTAAAGTGTCGGAAGAAATATATAATCCTTAAGGTTTCAAGAGGGCCTTCGCAGACCCTGTCGTCGGTCGCTCGGGCCCTAATTAGAAAAGCAGAAATAAATAATAAATACATGGTAAGACAATATAGCAAAATGGTAAAAATATAAAAAATATATTTAAAAAAAATATACAATAAGTGTGATGTGCCCTGTCATGGAATTTTCCTAATTCCTTATTATTCAACACAATTTTTACCTTAATTTCCTCTGTATGTCTCAAACATAGTCACAGCCCTGTATTTGGCCTTAGATACACACATTCCCGTATTCTTCCATAGTGAGGACTGTTCCTCTTGTATCAGGATGAGAGGGACATCCTAAGCTGAATTCGTTGGTCTCCTAAACAGACATAACAACCTTCAGAAATGATAAATACTGAATACACAGAGAGGTCTGGCAGAACTGACTCTGCACCACACTGCGCATCCAAGTGTACTGTCTGTCTCTTCTCCTTGATCAAGCTACATAAACCTTTTCAACTTAAGTCATCTGAGTCTCCTGAGTTTTCTTCTTCAAGTGGTCAAGCTTCCAGAAAATTCCTCAACATGCCCAATGTCACACACAGGAGTTATGTTAATGTGTAAAATGTTGTGACTCAACAAAATGTTTCCTACCTTCTCCCACTATGTTGTTGACAAATGCAACATCTCTAAACCTAAGTCTTTCAATGAGTCTGACACCATAAGGATACAGGGTATGGATTATTCTCTGACTGACCAGAAGTAGCATTTAATTGTTTCCAGAGCAGCAGGGTTACAGCCCCCATCACCAACTAATTGGTTCCTAGTTGAGTCAGAGTCAGCGGCTTTATGCATTGATTTGACTAAAATCTAGAATGCAGTATGTGACAAAAACCTAAACCAGCAGTGAGCCTCAGAAGAAAAAGTTCAACTGATTCAGGGAAAGAAAAATTATGAATCAGAATCAGAAATACTTTATTAATCCAATGGGGAATTTGTTGTTACTCTAACTCTCAATACGATACATCGGGGACAGAGGTGATAAAAGAGGCAGTATTTTAAACTGGGGCTGGGCCATATGGCAAAAAAAAGAGATCACCACATCATTTTTCATATCATCTGATCTGGATTATGACCCTGATTTTTTTGTATTATTTTCAAACTGCTAGTTTTTAAGCATCTGTACTGAGTACTAAAACAAAAACAGGGATTAGTTCAACATTTTACGAACATACAAAGCTAACAACACAGTCGAAATTTTTGCAATTTTGCAGGACCCAAAATAAACAAATCACCCGCTTTAGAATAAAGAAAAATCCTTAAAAAGTAAATATTATCATGATCAAAAAGATACTGCTGCCCTCAGCCTCACGTTTACCACAGCATTTGGTTGTTCTGTTTACTTCTCTGGTAACTTATAAACAGAAGTAGCGAGGAAAAGGTTAACTCTGATTGGCTGTTATCACACACATTTCCACCATGTTTGATCGATTAAATATTCACACAGCTGATCATCGTAATTGAACTGAAATTGATCATTATCACGAATCATGATCATATAATTTCTCTGCCCTAGAATAAACAATAAGTACAAAATAAGCAAGAAGAACCAAAAGCAATAAGTGCCAAAGGTAAATCAATATTTACATTATATGCATTGTGACTGTAGCACTGTGTAAATCAGATGTGGCACTGTGTTTTAAATATTTAAAAACATATTTCTCAGTCTACAGGTGGATAAATAAGGTAAATAAATAGATGAACATGTCCAGGTTAATAGTCCAGTGTCTGGTGACTGATTTAAAGGGAGGATCTATAGAGTCCTTCAATTACAAGCCCAACAGTGACTCAAGAAACACATTTCTCCAACAAAACAGATGAATTTTACAAATCTAAGGATTATATTGTTGAATTACTGCACACATTATTCACTTATTTCCCTTGGCTGATACCAAAAGACTATAGCAGACACAGCAGGGAGTACAACAAGAGGAAAAAAGGATTACACAGCATATTTTACAATCAGAATATTCCCAATCCACATAAAGGGATACAAAACGACTTAAATCCATGTTTGCCCTTGAAAGTCTTTGAGTTATTAATAGCCCTGTGTCTACCAGGGGGAGAACTATCCAGGCATTTGTGAATCTACTTAGGGAAAATATTAAAATGAAGTAATTCAGATTTACATGCTGGGAGATTGATGGTGAATTAAAATGAATGGAAACTCTAATAATGAGAAAATGTGAAAATTATCAATTTAAAAACTTGTCAAGGAAAAAACTGAGTTCTACCACCCTAAGAAGACATGCATATTTTATTTGAAGAGTGTATTTCAATGTTAGGGGCTGTGTTAGAGCTTGGTTGTTGTTGGAAATGTGTAAGACTGTAAATATTAATCTTTCTGGAGGCCTGAATGAAGAAAAACAGTCTAGTAAAGCTTCTTAAAACCTCAGAAAAGAGCTGACAGCACAGACAGAGAGCTTACACAACCAAGAAAACATACGTACAATACATACATCTATCAACAGCTCCAGCCGTTTGCCTGCAGCTCTCAAACGTTTACTCTGGGCTTTTGGAAAGACGAGCTGCAGATTACATCACAGGCCTTCAGACCTTGAAGAATCTCCTGTGCGTCATTGAAAACACTTGAATTTTTAAATGCCTGCCTGTCAATCAGATGAAAAGCTCCTGTAAGGAACATTTGGTTTATGCCGATCTTGGCGGGTCCTGTGGGTGACTGATCTTGTCCTGTGTGGGTAGAATTCTGAATCGACAGAAATCCTGCTTCTGTCTTTTAACTGTCAGAGACGTCAATGACTGTGAGTCTCTCAGTGTAAAACCTTGAAAAACAGGTCTGCATACAGTGAATGGCTTCATTTGACATCAAATAGTTACCAGCTTTAAAAGGCATCACAAGTACACTGTAAATAATAACTCCTAGTTTTATGGTTAACAACCCTAAATGATTACAGTAGTTTTTCATCTTTTTTTATTAAGTAAAATACAAAACTATCTGTAAATTAACAGCCTGGTTCTTTTTTTAGTATAATACCAGTCATGACAAACTATGCTTGTTTCTCTTTTTTTTTTTTACTGAAAAAAAATAGTGTAGATTAAAAAACCAATCTTTTCCACTCTTTTGTGGAACAGTCAAATTACTGTAAAATGAAATAACTGTCAATGATTAAATGTGTAGTTCTTCATATAAAGGTTTATGCACATACTAATAACCTAATAGTTTTCTTTTACTGCCAATTGAAGGTAAATCTTACTGAGGACATTTCATCAGTAAAATCCTGTTGTGTTTAAATACAGAACAATCCTGTACAGTAACAGTTTAAAAACATATTCTGCTGTTTTATTACTTCAAGGGAAGAAAATAGTAACTATGTGTATTTTTGCTCCCCTTCTGGCAACATTTTCTTCTCATTTTTCATGGGTCACTTTGTCCTCCATCACTTTGTTTCCTAATTTTCTGCACATTATCAGGAAACATGGCCTCAACTTTCACTTATATGCTGACGACACACAACTGTACATCCACTCAAAACCATCTGACTCGCTTCCATCACCCAATCTGACTGACTGATATTAAGGACTGGATGACAAACAACTACTTACAAATCAACCAGGATAAATCAGAAGATCTTATCATTGCATCCCCGTCGACACTACAAAAGGTTTCACAACTGAAAATTTCCATTCCTGGTTTAGTCACTTCATCTGTTTCTTCTGTAAAAAATCTTGGTATAACACTGGACTCCACCCTCTGCTTCAGCTCACACGTCCATAAGATAACCAAAACTGCGTTCTTCTACCTAATAAAACATCCAGACTTTGCCCCTCCCTCAGTCACACAACTGCAGAAATACTTACACTCGCACTCATCACTACTAATTAGACGACTGCAACGCTCTCCTCCTTGCCCCCCCCCCACAAAAACCCTTCAAAGACTACAATACGTACAAAACTCTTTGTTTACTTTTGTGTAAAGGGACCTTGGGTGACCTGAAAGGTGCTTTTAAATACAATATGTTATTATTATTATTATTAGTAGTAGTAGTTGTAGTAGTAGAAGTAGTAGTAGTAATAGTAGTAGGAGTAGTAGAAGTAGTAGTAATAGTAGTATTTTTATTATTATTATTGTTATTATTATTGTTATCATCATCATTATTATTATTGTTATTATTATTATTATTATTACATTTAGCCCCTCCCAGCTGTTAAGCAAAGCTACAGCTTTCAAGTTACCCAGTTACTCAAACTTGCCGCTGTGATTTGTGACCAAACGATAATTTATTTTATTCAGTAAACCTGTATTTTACCAAATTTGTACAATTCAGATTAAAACCCTCTTTTTAAGGGAGACCTAACAGAGACAGACAGCAGCAAAAACACAAAGTTAGAGACAACGGTAATTGAAACTATGAGTGAGGAGGGAACACAGTGGACATAAGACTCTGCTGTATTCTATCTGACTATGTGGGGGTCCTGGCTATCTTAGCTTCACAACGCAATCCCCAAAAACCCCAGTTGTCTCAATTCTGAATTTCATATGAATCCTTTCAGTTGAATAAGGATATCTGACTTTAATATTACAGTTTTTGTTTGGCAGCCATTGGTGCCAGTCATTTCACCATTTTCTACATATGGTATTTAAGGTTTATTTTATTGAAGGTGTTTAATGGTAACAATTAAGTCAAAGTCAGTTATGTGAGTGTGATTTTCTGTAGAAGTCTTTACATTATGGCTTTATTGAAGGTGATTGAGCTTCATAATTTATGGAAAGACCTGTAAAATTATAGTGTTTTTCTGCAAAACTTGTAACGAACATTCCTGCAAATATAATATACTTGCACTAAATTTGAATGAGGGTGTTGTAATTTGGTTTTATGTTTTAATTTGGCAGCCTTAGATAACAGTCATTTGTTGTGGGGGTTTTTTTACATTGTAACAGTAAAGAAAAAGTCAACTCTGTTTTTACTTTTCCTTTGCTTTCTGATGTAAGCTACATAGAAGGTGACTTGTTTGTTTCAATCTTTTTCAGAACCAGCTAAAAACGTATCCAATATTCCTCCTTGGATGACTATAATTGCACATGAGAATATTTTTATTGATTTTTCTCACTTGATATTGATACGACTCTTGACTCTAGATCATGTGTTAAAAGCCTCACCTCATTTTCATGCTGAGCAAACGGGCAGATTAATTAGATTGAGTACACGTGTTAGAGATGGAGCGATGAATGACGGCAAGGAGGGACTGATGTGCCACTTAAAGCTGTTTATAATGGATCACAGAGAGCGAATGGACTATAAACACTAAACGATACTGACTGACAGGCAGTTACTACAGCACCCTGTGGGGCTCTGATATCAGAGAGAGAGAGGAAGCTGGGGCATGATGGGAGAACACTGTTAAAGAGGGCAAAGGCATGTGAGGAGTGTAGAGGAAGACCTTGAGAACGGAGGAGGAGGGAAGGGAGTTGAAAATGAGTGTAGAGCTGGAAAAACGGTTTCCTTTCTGCCCTAACTTAGTTCACAAAATATTTCAGTTTCACATAAAACACGAACACAGTGATGAAATTCAGTACAGCAAACTCCACCATCTAGATTCCAGAAAGTGCTTTGAAAGCTCAACTAAACAATAATTAACAAATTGAAGCAGGTGGTATATTAGGTTTAATTAAAAGTTTAAAAAACTGTTACTTTGCTGATTACCGAGAACGCAATTCCAAGAAATTTCTTACTGTGAGATTAGTGAAGGTGCAAATAAATTCCTCCACACATTCTATGATTGCTTTGCTCTTTCTGTGTGTATCATGCATAATGAAAAAATGTCTTAACCTTTTCCTCCATCAGCCCTGGAGTGCATGGCAAACACTCCTGAAAATGTCACTGGGTCCTGATGGGAGAATTCGCTGGGTCACTCACTCCAAAACCTGACTTCAACTCCAGACTCTGTTCACACATGTACAAACAGGGGAAAGAAAGAGAAGGGAGATCATTAAGAGATGTAAATATTATACGTTGTTTGAAAAAAGAGGTCAAAGTGGTTATATCTACATAACCATAGCATTTGTGATGAAATAAACATGCATGTTTTTTTAATCCAGCCAGTAATGAGTTGGTAATGAAATCATTCAGAACCATATCAAAGGTTATTCTCTTAGTTTGTAAATATAGCTGCACACAGGGTGAAAAATAGTGAACACAGCAGTCATATCCATCCAATAATGACCATCCAAAAATTACAACTTCACTTCCTTTTTTCATTGATGCTATCGTTTTGATTACTCACACCATCAGAATGTTCAGATAAAAACTCCACCTCCAGGGTAATTTACCACCACAACAAACTGTGTAAGTGCAAATACAAAGGGAAAGCTCAAATTTTGTGCAAAAAGTGGCAAAAGGTATCAACAAAACCATGAAATATTTCTGCATGCATGTCAAATTTCATTGTCACTTTACTGCTGGTGATCCAGGCTTGACACTGTAATCAATCACAGTTGTGCAATCAAAGAGGTGTGTTTTTTAGCGTGTGGTATACATAAGTCTGTCTGTGTGTCAGGTTTACACTATGACTGTACTGTTTACATTGACTGAGACTGCTGTGTGAGCTCTGATGTCATGTTTTCAAGTAAAGCAACACCAGAAAATCAGATCAGAAAATGGATTAGCAGCTTGATATGACTTAAAGTAAAGCTTAAATATTGGCATTAGTTTAACTTATTGTTAAAAGAGATTGGAATACGTAACATAAAATCTCAAAGGGCCCTTACATACTATACTTCCTTAACCCCTTACCATCCACTCAATTCTGGCCTTTACACCATGCTATGTTTCAGAGCTATAACTGTAGAACCACAAGGCAAAAAGATTAATCAGTGACATATGAAAGATTAAAGTCTCTTATTTCAGAAAATA
The DNA here is from genome assembly GCA_008086565.1 of Thalassoma bifasciatum. Taxonomy (NCBI): domain Eukaryota; kingdom Metazoa; phylum Chordata; class Actinopteri; order Labriformes; family Labridae; genus Thalassoma; species Thalassoma bifasciatum. Next base: position 46,241 of record RPOG01004134.1, read on the forward strand.
TCAAGCTTTCATATGTGGCTAAAGTCCACATCTCTTCATTTTTTATAACCAATATTTGAGCATCATTAACTTCAAGATGCTTCATGCCAGACATAAGACATCCACCACATCACTTCTACACCCTGTCATCTACATCTGGGTAAAATTTCTGCTTTAAGGTAAAAACCTTGTGGGAGTTAGAGAGTTTTTAGTTTCAGGTGACAAAAAAACAGCAGATGTGTTCTTATTTTTCACACTCTAGTCTGACGACTTCATGCTAACAAAATCAGCTGTATCAGTGCTCAGTGTCCTCTTTGTAGTTGACTTTGTTCTCTCTGTGAAAAGGTTGGCTAAAAGTCAGGAAGTGACAGCTCCTGGTCGCTGATTGTACCGCTCCTGTTGCTCACATGAAAATAAATGAATACATGCGGCAAAAAAAAAGAAAAAAAAAAAAAGATTTTACGTCAGTCTATCTAACTACAGCAGGCTTTATGCAAACAGTAAGGCTATTGGTGACTGTACATGTGAGTGTCAGGGCCGACAGTCAAGAAACGAGCCTGTCAAGGGGGCTCTATGCACCTTAAGCTAAAACTACAAGCCAGTCAAGCAGAGAGCACTCCTTGTATGAATCAGGCTCTCCTGGCATCAAAACTCCAAGTATCGAGATGGGGACACTTCTGTCTTATAGCCAGATGTCTAAGGAAATAAAATAAGCCAAGCTTTGCCAGATTGTCCTTGAGGAAGAAAAGGCTATAAGACTGTGAAGCTGCTGTTATCTATGAGAACGGACACGACATTTGAGCGATTCTTGTTTCACTAATTACGTTTTGTCTGTCAAATAAACTGTAAAACAAAATTAGGGGTTTAACTGGCAAGAATCTTAGCTTTTCAATGTGGTACAGCATTCTGATGTTTGACAAAGGCGTTACTGTTTATACTTTGATGACAGAGGTTAATAAAATGCTTTGTTTACTGTTATAGAGCCCATAAACTTTGACTGCACCTAAAACAAATTTAAGCTTTTTCTTTATACTCATACTGTGAAACAACCAAACAGTTACAGATGTTCTCAAAAGTTTACATACTCTGGCAGTATTTATGATTTCTGTGCCATTTTTCAGAGAATATGAATGATAACACAATATTTTTCTGTTACTTATGGATAGTGGTTGGGTGAAGTTATTTATTAACAAACAACTGTGTTTACTCTAAGTAAGACTCATAACTAACACAAACTGTTCACAGAGGAAGAGAGAGACAGGTATTTAGAGGAGAGTCTGTTCTCGTTTTTCCAAGGAGAGTCAGGGTGAATTCAGCAGAACAGAGAAAAGCAGGAAACTTTAAAAAAATATTGCAATATATCACAGGAAACAAAAATAAAGCCGTATATTTTTTTATCTATATCGTTCAGCCCTAATATTGCATTAGTCAACATCAAACAATGAGTCTGCCACTGTAAGCATACACAGATTTTTCACAACACTTGGACCTCCCAGAAAACCTTTTTAACACGCAAATTATTCTTCCTTGCACTGGCAAAGCAACGTTTTCCTGCTTTGTTGAGGAGCTGCACAAAGCAACTATTAATTGTGTCTCTAATTTCTTGATTGTGCCTAATACAATCAAGCTGCTACAACACGCTGAAGTGAAATTACATTAATTGTACCATATATATTTTTCTTTTCATTACACACATCAGCTTGTGAATGTGCTTAATGCCTCTTTCCCTGCTGAAAATCAGCTATATGAGTCAGTGCAAAGGGGAAGCTCTGATTCTAAGACTGGATGTTTAAATCCATTTTTCACTTGACTGAACATTTTCTTCCATTAGTGTAAATTGAAGCTGTCATTGGAGTCATGTGCTATTGTTAAACTGTCAAGTTACTGCATAAATTATAAAATACTGTAAGAGAAAACACAGGGTGGATTCACAGGATTCCAGCTTTTACCTTTGTTAATTGAGATGAGGTGTATTTTAAATGGGGGTGGGTATGGCCCCCAATCAGAGAGTTACAGGTTTAGTTCTGACTCCCTTGTTTCATGTCCTTGGAGGAGACAATGAACCCCAGGTGTAAATGACTGTGGTAGGAATAGATGAATGTGATGAGAAGTGTTAAAAGCTTTTAGAGGTAAACAAGATGAGAAAAGACCAGCAGTAAAAGCCAGAGTTTGGCTCATTCAGGACCATGGACAGTTACCAGTTAAAAAAAAAGAAGGTTGCAGCATGAATCCTGCAGTATGAAAAGTTAAAGAGGCCCATTTCTGCCAGCTAATAATACAAATGATGAAAAACTGGCTTTGTTGGCGTTTTTTCTTTGCCTTATTAAATTGAAATTTTAGATTATAAGTCAACTTAATGAGAGGAGGTCCAAAGTTTGACTTTTTCACTCATATTTCTGACTGAATTATATCATAATTTTGACTTTTCATAACAGCATTTGAATTTTTATTGATAATTTTGACTTTTTCGCTCATATTTTTTACTTTTTAAAATGTTTTATCTTTAATCTCAGTATACAGACTTTGTATCTAATAATGTTGGTGTGATTATCCAAAAATTCAGTTTTTTATCACAAATTTTGTCCTAATTACCTTAAAACATTTGGCTTTGTCATCTATGAAAATTAACATTACTTCAAAATTCTTATTTTATCTCAAAATCTCGACTTGTCATCTCTTAATTAAGACTTTGTCATACCAATTGACTTTTACCTCAAAATTTGGACTTATCTCAGGATCAATACTTTCTACCTCAAAGTTTAACTTAATCTCAAATTGTCTTTGTTCTTATCCCAAAATTTTGACATTTTATTTCAAATTTAGACTTTTTATCTTTAAAGTTTGACCTATACTCTCCATTTTTTACCATCTCAACAAATTAATTATCTCAAAATTTCGAGGTTTTATCCAATTTTTTGACTTTTATCTCCAAGTTTTGACTTTCTTTCTCAATTATTTTTACTCCCAACAAATTGACAATTTATCTCACAATTTAGGGTTTTCATCCAATTTAACTATTGTAAAAATTTGACTTTCTATCTCAATTTTTTCCACTATCTCAACAAATTGACAATTTATCTCATAATTTAGACTTTATATCTTATTTTTTAATCTTAAAATTTTGACTTTGTTTCTCAAAATTTGGGGCTTTCATCTCTAAATTTTTACTTTTTATCCTAAAATTTGACTTTTATCTCATTATATTGACTTAATATGGGCCTAAAAAAAAGTTTTCACCTCTATTCTTTAAATTAGTGGGAATTAACTTCTTTAAAAAGAAGCTGATGGCTCTGATAAATCTCTTTTTGCTATGAGAGGTTTCTTCAAGTGAGAGGCAGAAATAAATCTTCCTATTTAGTGAATTTCTCCAAAGCTTTGTAACAGTTGTTTATTTATTTACTTTTAGCAGAAGCTTCTCAAGTTGGGACTGTTAGAGTGATGCTGTACTGCCGTGCTTGTAATCTATGTTATCATTCTGACGTCAAGGACAGACTGCTCATGCAGAAAGTAGGTATCAGCTGTTTACAGAATGTGGTTACATGATGTCCATTCAAATATGTTCTGCCTGTGAACTTCTGGTTTGTACATGACTAATGACTATACGATCACGCCCATATGATGATT
>RPOG01004136.1:0-49832 GCA_008086565.1 Thalassoma bifasciatum
TTTACAAATTGTATTTGAACTACTAGATCAGGGGGTTAAGTACATGTTGCTCATCTGTAATGTATTCAGACATCAAGCTGTGCTTTAATTCAAGCCAATGTTGTGACTCTTTAGTTTTATGGATAAAAGCTGTTGTCACTTTTTGAAAAAGCCAATAAATCAAGTAAAAGCAGCTTGTGTTTGATTCACACTTTCATTGAGTTTAAAACTTGTAGGTGAAATACTGAAAAGGAAAAGGAGTGCAAGTGAGTGACACACTTGAACAACAGGTTATGCTCCAGAATTTATGACATAGAGCAGTCACAGCTTATATTACATGACTATTAGATGACTAAATGACAGAATACTGCAGATCATTTGACTATAACATCTACAGATCCCAACAGCCTGAGGTCAATCAAGACTGAAGCTGTGAGACATGTAATGATCTTAGTTCTCTCACTTATGTTTTAAAAAGTTTTAGATGAAACTGTAATGGTTTACATATCACAGGGTGTCTGTACATCCTTTAAGGTTTTAAGAAGTCTTAAAATCATGCATTTGAAATTAAGACCTTAAAATGTGAGTGACAGTAAGAACAAAAAGTGGTATGTGGCACATGTGACTGAGTGGAAAATACCAGTTCCGTAGTTGTATAATCTAGTCTTCAAACTGACATACTGGTTCTATCAGTGGAGAAGTGGAATTAACTCCAAGATTAAAAACTGGCGTACCAGACAAAATTTGAATCCACAATCAGAAAAAACTGGCGTACCAGAATTAATGGAATATACCATCAAATGAAAACTGGCATACCAGTAAAAAAAAATGGAAAAAAATACAGAAAATGCTTTGAAATGCTGATGCTGGATGAGCAAAATGAGAAAATGCTAAATAAAAGTTCCTAAATGCAGTGAAAGAAAGCTGAAAATGTGGATCCTGTGAAATCAAAAATTGCAAAAAAATAGTAAACTAATCTGAAAATGTTGCTTCATTGACCCAAAACCTGAAAACTTAGTGTTGCTTGAACAGTGATTTCTCAAAAAAGGTAGAAAAGAGCATAGAGCTGGTGATGATGTAAAATGAAGCCGTAGAGACCATCTTCAAAAACAAAATCACCACTTAGAATTTCAGAGGTGCTGATTCTAGATTGGTAATATCAGAGAACCTCTTTACCTTAATTCACAAATTACAAACATAGTCAATTTGCACATAAGTAAAAACATAGATGTCCTCTGCAATTATTAAAAATCGTAAGGGGTCCCCAGGTGAAATGAATTCTGTACTAATTAGGTACTTGATAAATTCTTCCCAAAACACTTACAGGTGGGTATAATTAAACTTTTGGTTTGTATCTATTCTTTCAGTTAAGCTGACATTTATCAACAAATTTGTCTTTTAGTGCTGTTTGCAGTTTAATGCTTCAGTGGATCAGTTGTAGTTTATATCAGAATGTACCACAAAGTTGAAGTAATATAATGAAACACTAACCTCTGAACAACATAAGTCAATCTTTATTTCAAGACCCATCAAAAACCTGACAAGGTCATGTCAACATGTTTGACAATTCATAAACCCACAAGGTTTTATTTAACACATTTGGCACAAAATCAAGTGCTGAGAACTTAAATAAATTAAGTAACAGTTCTTGTATGAATAAACAATCTTTGTACACATAATACATTTCAAATCTTCAGTCTGCAAACACTCAGTGTCGTTGTGCTGGTTCAGGAGTCAACAAATCTCAACAACGTCCCTGATGTCGTTGGTATGCTGGAGAGAAAACGGAAAAAATTAAAGAATCATCTGAAGATTATGGGGAGACATAAAAGTAGCATTAATCATTTTAAAGTGTGAAAAAATCTCATGGTTCAGAATATAACCAAGTCATATTCAGACATTACCTCTCTACCAGCTCTGCACCAACAATATCATGAATGTGGTATTTCATGTCGAATTTCACGTGGCTGGTCGTTCGTCGCTCCTCCAGATCGGCTTTTAAGACCTCGCTATATTTAGACTTCTTCACCATCCCGAGGACAGCTTTACGACCTGACAGGAAATATCATGGTTGCACATTAACTCTTGTGTCATAGGCAAAGAATTATTAAACAATGAACGAGTGCTGTGGGTACTCTTGTATAAATGAATCTTCTTCTTTTCGTACCAACCTCGTATGAAGTGCTTGGTGAATTTTCCAGAGTTGGGAATAGAGAGCCACCAGCTGCCTGCGTCCCTCACAGTCAGGACCCCCGACTTAACCAGCTGCCTGGAGAGTGGAAAGATGGTGGACAGACAAGATGCAAAATGAAACATTTTGTTTCCTATTTGTTCCAGCTTAGTAACCAACCCTGTTCAGAATTGCAATATTTTTCAAACAGTATATCTTTTTACGTGGAAAATTCAAACTTTTCAAACATGGGAAATGAAAAAGTTGATCTGTTTACTCACGTTATCTCTGTGTCTGTGAAGAGGAACTCTCTGAGCATCTTGTCCTTACTGAAGCTCAGATCTGTACAGGACGACACCACTTTTTCCAAGAACTTTTCCACTGTCGCTTTTGTCTCTCTGCCTTCCTCTCCAGCTAGAACTTTTGTCTTGTAATCAGAGGCGAAAATCAGCCCAAAAGCTTCTGCATCAAACCCCAGCTGGAACATCAGCAGCTCTCCTTGTTCCCGCAGTTTATTCTGTGATCAAATAAGAACAAAGGGTTATATTTTCACATTAACAATTCAGCAAAAAGCCTTTATTTTAGGGGACACAGGTCTTACCAGCTCCTTGTCCACTAAAGTCTTATCATGGTGAATGCTGTAGAGTTGGTGCTTTAAGACGATTCGAGGCAAAGTGTCATTAAAAAGCTTCCTGGGGAACAGTGTCATGAGGTACTCCAGGGTGGATGAGACGTCAGTTGGTCCTGTACAAGAAAGAAGTGTCAAGTAAAAGCTGAAAAGAATGAATGAATATTTCATTTCAATCACCAGTACATAAAATTAATTTGTTCAAAAAGTTTACAAAAGAAAAGAAGGAAAAGAAAATGTACATACATACTTGCACAAATATTTAATCATGAAACAAAACAATCTCTTAAATTGTAAAAAAGGAGTCGACTGAAGCCAAGGCTTATTTTTGCAAAACCTGTACAAGACAACACAGAAAGTTTATCAAAGTTTCCAATACAGAAAAGAAAAAACATAGCAAGAATTATCCTACATTATTATTATCATAAATTGTTCCACCTTTAAGTCATTTTACATTGCAATCCTTTATATTTTTGCAATTTTGAAAGTCAACAGAGATCTACACAATTTCAAATCATTTCTAAGTCTATTCCATAATTTCACCCCCAAAAATGAAAATCACCTATATCTAACATTAATCCTCACATTACTGATTGCCAAGACACCCAAACCCCCTAAATTATGATTACTTTCTCTTAAAAATAAAGAAAAAAATTGAATACAGATTGGGCGGACTTTCATTCTGTACTTGAAATAATATTACTGATGTTTTTATGTCTGCAATATCTCAGAATTTTAAGTTGTGTGACTCTATAAATGATTTATTGGTTGTTTTAAAATAGAAGGCTTTATTAACTTTGCTAATAATTCTTTTCTGGAGCTTAATTAGTGGGTCTATATAGGTTTTGTATGGCATAAGTGGCATCATAAGTGAGAAATATGATGTATGAAGAACTGTCTTATTCAACATATTGCTTGTTTTTTAAATAATGCCAATAATTTCTGTTTTATATATTCTGTATGTGGCTTTCAATTTCAGTTACTTTGCGAATATAATTGAGATAAAATATAAATAACTCAGGCCCCAATACCAAACCTTGTGGAACACCACGTGTTACTTTTCTAGGTTATGACACAGTGAATGGACAGTTTGAATAGAAGAAAAAAGTAACCAGCCTGTCAGAACCATAGACTGTATAATGAGTGTAATCTCCATTCTATATACAGTCATTGGTCAGAACCTCACCTTCACAGTCGCCTCCAAACTTCTCTGTTCCATTTCTTCTTTTCTTTACTTTGAAAGCGTCTGAAATCAGAGCTCGTTTTCGGTTCATGCCTGAAGGAGAAATGTTGCTGATGAGTCATGACTTGTAGACTGAACCTGATCATGGAGACAGCTGCTAAAACAGCTGAGATAATAAACAATCTACGGCCGTTTTCCTCACAAAGAAGAACACATTTATATGACAGTGGATATCTGTAAACTTTGACTAAACAGTACAGCAAACCTATTGTTACGTGGCATAACTGGTTCTCTTTTGTATAACCAAGGCGTTGAAGTGTTACACAGGATTCTCATGAGCAAATTCAACACGTCCAGGATGTGAATAACTGAATTTTTAACTATAATATTGTAACTAATTTGACTGACAAATCATTAAAAAACTTCATAAACGTATTTCAATACCACACACTCAGTCGGGCACGCGCACCTCACGGGTTAATTCCCATTCATTCATGTTATTGTTATTACTATCAAGCTAATGTGGCTAATGTGGAGATTCTGTTTACACTGAACACTAACGATGATATCAACAAGTAAGGTTCATAAACTCTTACCTTTCTTATTCAACACAACTTATAAGACTGTAACATAACTTCTGTCCTCTTCATTAAAGAGCTGTTATCAGTCCAGCTGGCTTCAACAAACAACTTCACCGTCTTCTTCTCAGGCCTTTGGGTTAAAAGTATCCACACTGACACCAGGCGGAGTGGGTGAGGTACTGCACGCGGATGTAGCATTACCTCCACAGTTAGCCGGCTAGCTGTGTTGCTAAAACCGTGTTTACCATTTGTGCGAACCGTATTCTGCTGAGAGAAACTCTTCATTAACTGTTTTTGTTGTGTTTGCTGTCTCTGGTAGGTTTTTTCATGATAACTTATAAAAAAAGCTCATTAAAAATAATTCGTAGATAGTATTGTGGCAACAATGGTACAAGCACATTTCTCTTATGTAGCAAATGTAAGTTGATACACAGTGGTTTCTGCATAGCTTAACAAATACTTTGAATTGAACTCAATTTTAATAAAACTGCTTGGAGAGAAAAACGCCAGAGATATATGTTTATCACATAGACGGTGCGTTTAATGTCATAAATATAGCATTTGAAAAACTATAGCTGTGAGAAGGTTTGCACAGTCAGAATTGGAAACTACCTATTCAATAATACATTGTGATAATCACAATTAGGTATCTAATACATCACATGAACAGCATACCAATTTTTAGTGCAGTGGTAATGCAAAAAAAGTGAATGCAACTTTGAATATTATCATAGTTATCAGTTTGTGTATTTCTGCAGAGAGCAGTGTTGCCAGATTGGCTGCTTCACAACATTTGGCAGGTTTTTAGGAAATATCCAGGGGGAAATATTAACCAAATAATTGCTATTATGTGGCAAAAAAAAGTTACACATTTCAATAAGCTGTTGTGTTTATTCATTTGTTTTGAAATTGAGAGAATCTGTTGAACTCCAATTGTATTGGTCATTTGTAAGCGCTTTAGACACAGCATCATGTCAAAGTTGGGGAAATACAAAATATATGTAAATACAAGAAGAAATGGGAGTCTGAGCCAGAGATAAGATATTAGATTTCCCCTTTGCCAGAAAAATAATGTATATTGTAAATATGAATATTTTTCTTAGCTGGTCAGGGGGGCTGTTTGTTTAACCCTTTTTCTTAATGGAATTAGTACAGTTGTGTGCTTACAATATGGTCTTTAGTACCCATGTAATAGTTTTGTGGTTTTAAAATGAGTTTTCAAGAGATGTTGAGATCTGGACTAGTTTTCATTGAGGTGGTTTTTCCTTGTGACTTGGGCTGGAAACTCTCAGTCAGATCTGGCAACCCTGGTTGACATTGACATGCTTATTTCTGCTCAACAGATTTTTACAAACAAGAAATCTGCTTTGGCTTTTTCATACATCAAGTGTAGACACACAAAAAAAGAAGTCCACAGAGTTTTAAGATAGGGAGAAAATGTGGACTTAAAATGTAAACAATGTGTCTGATTTGACAGTTTTTGTGCACAGGTAATAAATATGAAGACTATAGATGAGGGGCAGTTACAGAGACATATGAGTACTGATGTGTTTCATGCCATGCAATGCGGATATAATGAGACTGTATCCTGTTATATCAAAATAAGTGATTGTGAGTGAGATTTTTAAGGTTTTTAGGAAGGGTTTTCTTGAAGAAATGATTTAATGTCTTTCTTTAAATGCAACCAGGTAGCAGCAATGGACCAGCATAAATATCACCATCAGGAGTCAAGCTACCACAGAAAACGCCAGTCATCATACCAAAGAGAAGAGGATGTCAGGGAAAGAAGTCACCGTGACAACAAACACTTCAGACCAAACCATCAGCAGCGGTTCCAGTCTGGGTCAAATCCTGGGCCACAGCCAACCAGCTCCAGGGGATTGAGCACCAGGAGAGAACTGTATGAAAGAGACTTCCCTGTCTATAAACAACCTGTGGAGATAGGAACTTTCTCTCTTGACTCAGAGCGTAGATTCTTTAATGACAGCCGGCAGTTGAGATACTACGTGGAACCAGACAGATCGCCTAATTTTAACCTCAGGGACGGATACAGGGATCGTTTCAGGAAGAGAGACGATAGTGTGAAGGAGAAGCTGGACCACATCCTGCGGTGGATTTTGGCCAATAGATCAAAGCTAAGCTCAAAGTCGACAAAATCATGGTAAGTGCTGTTCAGGTTATCATTCTTCTGTCATCAAGTGCACCTACTTATTATACCACATTCTCTAATGGACCTCTTTTTTCCTCCACAGTGCTTTAGATGTAGATTTTGTGACATGGCGTGGTCACCTAACCAAGCTTCTGACCACCCCCTATGAGGCACGAGAGGGTTGGCTGCTGGCGGTCACACGCTTCAGGGGAACGCTTTACATCAGCGAAGTGGAAACAGAAGCTGCTCGACGGGAGAGAGAGAACCGCACTGAGAGGCACGAAGAGATGATGTACTGGGGGTACAAGTTTGAGCAGTACACCTGTGCAGGTTGGTACTTTTATACAATCCATTCTGATGTTAAGTACTTTTTGGTCTGTGTTTTCTTCCAGCATTTATTATGGATGAGTTGTCACATTTATGAAGCACCTCAAATCTCAACTGCTGAAGTGTTTCTATTGTACATGGCTTTATAATCACAGAAATTTTTCTATTATAAGATTATAATGATATACAGCCTGGCCAAAAAAAGTTGCCTCTTGGGTTAAACTAATTAAACAGGTACAAGCCTCCTACTGGATAATTACTGTATGGGTGATTATTATTTAACCCAAGCTGATGCAATGAGTAACTTCTCATTTCTTGAACAACCATGGTAAATCACACATCCTGTGGTCGTAGAAAAGATGTTAGCCTGCTCAAGTCTTTAAATACATTATATATCTTACCATAGCCATGTAGCTTTAAGAAAACCACTAATCACGAAGACTAATGGTAGGCCTCAGTTTGCAAAGGGGTATAAAGATTGGACTTTGGAGGAATGGAATAAGGTCATGTGGTCTGATGAGTCCAGATTTACCTTTTTCCAGAGTGATGGGCGCATCAGGGTAAGAAGAGAGGCAGGTGAAGTGATGCACTTATCATGCCTGGTGCCTACTGTACGAGCCTGTGGGGGCAGTGCTATGATCTGGGGTTGCTTAACTAAGCTTTTGGAAACAATACCACAGTGACCCTTTTTCTTTGTCCAGGCAGCGTATGAACCAGCAAAGAAAAAAAAAGTTGCATTTTTTAATAATGAGAAACTCATCCTGCTTCCTGCTAACAATCAGTCAACCTTGTAACCTTTTGTAGATGACGTCCACAGCTCACCAGACCCAGGGGGTGTAGTAAACACAAATGAAGCATTCTGCACAGTGGTGCAAACTCGACTTGCAGACCACAGACTCCTGTTCTCCGGTGAGGTGGACTGTCGGGATAAAGATCCAAATGCTCCAGGTCCTCCTGCGTGTTACATTGAACTGAAGACCTCTGCAGAGATTTGTACTCCAAAACAGCGCAGCAACTTCCACAGGTACCTGCTGAAACAGAAAACATGTCTATAATGTCCTGCTGTTGTTGAACATGATGCATACCTCTTTATTGAGCTGCCTGTTCTTTTTTCTTCACTTTTTGTTGATTTTTTTCAATAAATTTGAACAAAAACGCAAAAGCACAGGAGTTGTCTGGGGAAAATTACAACAGGCCAAGGCAAGAGGGTTCAGGTACAAGGTAAAGATGGACAGATATATCAGCTAGCGTTTTCTTGTTGTTGCATTTTTCACTTGTATTTTAGACTCAGCCAATATTTGGGTGGGTTTGCTGATATATTTTTCCCAGGCATCCACAGGCAGCTCTGTGTTGCTAGGAGACACCACAGTCCAGGTGCAGACCATACCTTGCTCCTCCCCTACTTGCAGACTGCAGAGTGAAGCAACTTCAAAACTATATCAAAATATTTGTTTTGTAAAGTTGGACAAAAATGGAGCTATTCCTACAAACGTGAATTGAACAAAAGCAGTATTGGCCCCAAATATCAGCCCAAGAAAATTAGCAGCCTGTATCAGTCATCAGCTGAGGGTGATGGGGTAAAATTGGTATCAGCCCTAAAAAATTCATATCTGTCGATCCCTGGTACAAAGCACATTTTTTCAACAAAGTTTCACATAGAGATCTAAAGTTTTAATTGTTAAAAGTCTGTATGGTTATAGCAGTCCCATTTTTCTAAGTATGTATCCCCTTTTTCTTTCTGTTGTGGAAGTGGGAGAATCATCTTTGTCATTGAGTGGATGGAGTTGCTTGTAGTTAAATAGTTGTGGCGGGGGTTTTCCTCTTAAGCCAGCACTTTATCGCTTTCTTGCTTACAGCCAAAAAGATCTTAAGGAGGTATTTGTCACCTTTACATAGATCACTTGGGAGTTTACCCAGGTAGAGGAAAGGAAAAGAAAATCCAGATTCAGATCCAGAGACGCTGACATTAAATGCCTAACTCCCTTCCAGAAAAGACAAATATGAAAGCATGACCAAAAGACATGAGCGTGGTCTGCTGGGGTCAAGCCACACTCCCTCCAGCAAAAACTTAATTTGGAATTTTTTGGAAGGGGGTTATAAAAAAAAAAAGCAGATTTTTCCAACAAAATCTCTCCAGTGAAAGAAGTTAGTGATGGAACGCTGAGTTAACCATGCTTCTGTTAATACTGTTCATCTCTTTTTCTCAACAATCCCTCTTGAATTTTTGTTCATTGAAATGAGACCTCTGTATAATCTGCCAACAGTGGCTTTAGAATTTTCTGAATTATATGCATCAATAAGTATCTGTGTTATTTAGGGCTTATGAATGTGAATGAATAGGATTTTGTTATCAGGGTAAAAGTCCTCTGTCTGCTCACTTTTTCTTGGATTTGGTCCTCAGGTTCAAACTCCTGAAGTGGTGGGCTCAGTCTTTCCTTCCGGGGGTCCCTCGGGTTGTAGCGGGCTTCAGGGATCATGACGGAGTGGTTGTTGAAGTGGAGACTTTCCGCATCTCAAAGATTTCACATCTCATCAAAGTGCGGTGATGCTGTTTGTAAAAAATTGAACATACTGGTGCAAATGCAAACTGATGCTATATTGTTTTTCTTTTTCTTTTTTCCCTTCAGACTGAACACAACTGCTGGAAGCCAACAGTGTGCATGAACTTCTGCTGTGACTTTCTCTCTTTTGTGAAGCAAACAGTGACCGAGGACAATCCAAGGTGAGCAGCAAAACTGAATTCTGTCAAACTGGATGCATGTCATCTTGTGAGCTTTTTATAGATGCAGCCTGAAAATTACTGCTCTACATCACTGTATACAGGGTTCCTACGCATCCTTAGAAAGTCTGAAAAAGCCTTAAATTCTTTAAAATTTTATCTTCTGGTCTTAACCCTGTGGTGCATAGTGGTCACTACAGTGGACACCTTTTCAAAAGTTATTTACTCTTAAATTCAATGGTTCATGTGGTGGAAATTCATATTAGCCTGTGTCAGGGTGTTTTTATTCTTCTTAGGGCCTGAAAAATGTTTTTATTTTTTTTCCAAACATATATATATTTTTGAACATGTTATAGACAAACATTTGAGGGTGAAAAAGCTTATAAACTTTAAATTAATCAGTGTTAAAATGGATGAAAGAGAGTTAAAAAGTTTTGCAAAACATTAAAAAAGGATTATTCATAAAATTACTCAAGAAAAAAGGAAAAAAAAAAAGAAACATTACATGAAGTTCACGCTGTTTTATGTTGAATGCTCGATTACAGATATTTGAAAAAAAAAAAAATTGGCAAACTTTTTTCATAGCTTAATACAAACAAAAACACTCAAAGGAAAAATCCTGACACTGACTTTCATGATTCATGCATCAGAGGGTTAAATAAATTACTCGAAGATCTTGAATTGTCAGGGCAGGGTTTGTTAATGTTTTACTATTTTCCTATTTTTTCGCGGGACTTTTCGAGGAAGAGATGTAGAGTGGATACTTTTTTACAAGCTGCTGATTTAAATTATTATCTCCATCCTGGTTATCCTGTCTGTGATCATAGTGGGTCACTGTTAAGCCTGTCGCAATAATCAATAAATCAATTAAATGCACGATAATTAAAAGTGATTCCAATAACTTTGCCAGGCTCAATTAAGTTTTTATTCACCGAAGACACTGGATGAGTTAATGAGTTAACTTTGCTGTGTAACTCTGACTTTTCTTATCAGCAACAGGGTCTATTTTATATATTGCTATTGGTTTTGTCTGGTTTTTGTTCAAGTGCATTCCTAACTGGATTGGCTGTTTTGCCTGTTAAATATCTTAATGTCTGAGCCTAATGTTTAATATTTATTAAAGTGCAATCCTATTTACGGAGACTTAATACTTTATCAGCTCTGTGTGGTTTTTATTCAAGAGCATTTTTTTGTAAACAGAGACTGACAGTCCATTTTATTGATTGTTTTTGATTGTGTTGATTATTTATTTTGGATATTTACAATGTCTTTTTTTCCACAATATTCTTCCAATTTTGAATATTCTTAAGAAATAAAAGGTTATTTGTCTCTAAAAGGGCGTTCTAGCACTATTATACCATTATTATTATATTAGTTGAAAATGGTATCAAAATGGAAGTATTATCATTTATTGCAATAATTTATGGGGCATTTTATCATCCAGCAAAATTTGTTTTCGTGACAGGTCTAGTTACTGTTTGCACTTGCACATACAGCTGTAACCAAAGAGCACTGAGGATCTCTTTATGTTCAATAAACGAACAAAAAGTAAACTTGAAAGAGTCTCATTGAGCGACACGATGAGGTTACACAGCCCAACTATTGACTATATTCATGTGTTTTTGGTCTTAAATTTCATTCAGAGTGGCTTCAAAAAGGTCTTAAAAAGTCTTAAATTTGACTTACTGAAACCTGCAGGTACCCTGGTGTAGCAAACAAGAGCTTTCAATTTCATGCAGTTATTTTATTGTTGTACAGTTTCTGTCACTGGATCTGTCAGAATGAGTCATACTGAGTCATAACTTTCATTAAATTTGAGCAGAAAGGGATTTTTCTGGAACAGTAAACAGATATGATCCTCTTTGTTTTCTCTTTCAGCGTGGTGTACTTGTTCTGCTACGAGCCCCACAGTGATGTGACCTACTCGCTCCACAGAGACTCACAGTACTCCTTCCTGCCTCCATGGTATGTGGAGGAGATGATGAGAAGTCAAGACTCGCCTCCTCAGTCCTGATTTATAACCAGGACATGGTCGAGTGGAACTGTACATCACGCCTCCAATGGAGGATAAATTCACAAACTGTACCCGATTGTATTATAAATCTGTAAATGTCACTGATCATTACTTGATGATCTGGTGGCATTTTTGTGTTTTTAGTTGTACATCAGAGAAACTTTTTTACCTGGCATGTGGTGATTTTAAATAAAAACACTAATGACAGCTCAGTGTTTTTGTCACACTTTATTATTCTTTTGTTATAACAATAATTTAAACCCCAAACAGTGCTATGAAAATTAGAATAAAATAAGAAAAAGTTACAAAAGAGGATGTAAATACATAATGACTTCAAGTAAAACTTAAATCAGCATTTACAAAATATCATCGAGTAAACAGTGAACAAAAAGCTTCCAAATCTCAACTATGCTTTATTAGTAAAACTGAAAATACCACAAGCAGTGAGTTTAACAAATTAAAAGGTTATGGGTCCAATAAGATCATTTGGTCATCCTGTCAGTTTTATTTTCAGACGTGGCTGTCTAAGATACTTGGGTTTTGTTATTTTCTGGCTTGAAAGTAACATTTTTAACTCACTATATATGTTTTTAACATTTTTTTCCACATCTAATAGACTTGTAGTTATTTTAGACACCTGATAAATACGAGAGCGAAATTATTTTTATATACTAGCAGAAATCAGGTGAGTCCTCCTGATATGAGTTGACAGTAAAGTCACACTGTAGGAGGCAGTGAACAGTCGAAAGTCAGTGATCATAAAAAGTAGAGGTTCCTGTGACTGCTCAAACTGCTAGTCATGGTTACAATTCACTTAAAACAAATACAAAATTATGAGAAACAATAAGAAATTAATCAACCAACAAAATATCTGATGCCGACGGAAACTGCCATCGAGAAATATTACCGTAAAAAACAAATACTGCAAATTTAAAAAGCCCTTGATGCGCTAAACAAGGCCAGATGCAGAGGTATGTATTGGAAGACACGTGTGACAAAATGTTTCTATAGACTGATACAATCATGAGGACAGAACACGATTAAGTGCAGCACGAGTCCATGTAAATCATCAACAGTCGTTAAAGCACAAAGAGCAGATTAAAGTACAGTTATTGTCATAGTTTGGAGGCACTTGGTACCAAGAGCTGAGTTTATGCTCTTCCTACCTCATATTCATTTTATTTAAATGGTTTAAACCAAAGGGATCTATGGCTTTAACTATTTTACGCACAGAACCATAAATATGAATGAGAGCACTGCACCTTTCACCATTTTATCACTGCTACTCTGTGCACATTAGATCTGCATGTTATTAATAACACACTAATCTGACAGGAATTCATGAGACGTTTATTAACCTCTATCAGTTCATCCTAAAAAATGAGAATTGTCTAGAACAGTGGTTCCCAACCCTTTCCAATTCAGGGCCCACTTTTAAGTCTCAAAAATGTTTTCGACCCACATCTGACCCTTCAAGTACAAATGCTGTATAATGCTATATAAAACGTGACAACCAGAATGTAACAACTGGTTAAAGTTGGGATAGTGATTAGATTTTTTGGTTGTACAACATTTGTTTCCTTTGTTTTATTGCATTTTTTATTACATTTCAGGCCTGGAATTTGGGGTCATGTTACATATTGGGCTTTAATATGCCTTCTTAAAGGACTTTTCTGATATACAAACGTTTGAACATGTTTAATATCCTTTAAGTTTTGGCATGTTAAACATTATTCTCTTTATTTGTATCTTTATATAATTACCCTTCATTAAATTTCAGACTAGCTTGGAAATGATTTGGCGGCCCACTTGCGATACCACCGCGGCCCACCAGGGGGCCATGACCCATAGGTTGGGAAACACTGGTCTAGAAGCTTCAATTTGAAAAAAAAAAGGCAAGGTAAGGGTTTAGTATTGGTCTTCATATTTTCAAAAAGCATCACTTTAAGCTACAATTGCTTTCTTACAGTTAGCTTTTGGTTGGGGCTTGAATTTTATGAAAAAAAAAATGTTACTCATTGTGCATTTTTGTGGACATCATTAAATATGAAGGAGAATACATTTTCTGCATGAGTGAACAATTATCAGTAAACTGCTGCTTAATAAACTGCATGAACTCAACATCTAATTTCATAGCTTTAACTAATAAGAGACATTTCTTTAGTTTCATTATCCTCACATTTAATTTCCAATATTCATATTTCAAATAAACTTCCTTTAATTGTGTTATATATGTTACATCTCTTATTTATTGTTTTTTTTAAATGTGAATCAGTGCTTGTATATTGTATTTGACATCAAATGACCTGAATTTGGTTTTGTTCAATAGAGTTTGGAACAAAGAGGTCATTTTCTGGATGAACTAGTTGCTTTATGACTAAGTCACAATGATAACTGTTGATTGAAATAGTTAACAGAAGTGGTCCCTGACTCTGAAGCCAAAAGGTTTAGAGCTCCCCCTAATGGCAGACTGCAGTATAGGTCTTAATCTCCACCTCTACCTGTGTAAACAGACAGAATACTGGACAAAGTAGAAAATTAAATCACATGTCAAATTTTGCTGATAAATGGTTTGTGTCATCAAGATTTGTTCTTATAACTACAAGTTGACAGCTCTGTTGACGATTCTGCCTCCTGTAAGCGTTATTTACCAGATTGTCAGAGTGGAGGAGAGGCAGGAGAGAGCAAACACACTCTAGCATAAAGAGTCACTGAACTTTCTAGAGCCATGAGTATTTTCTCCAAACCCACACAGGAATCTGTTCTGCCGTGGAATGTTCCCACTTAAAGGAATCTTCAGGATTTTATCAGTGAGTTAAATTTGCATTTTAGTCTTCTGCACGGGTGTGGCGTCAGTCCAGTCGGGTTGCTAATGCGCAGACTTTTGGCTTCAAAGTTAACAATGGGTGTAAATGAAGGCACCTTGTCCTTTACAACAGGTTTGATTCTTTAGAAATGCAAAAACAAGATGAAACTGTTGAACTGTTTAGTAGGCTAGCGGGTGAGTTTCTTTACCAGTAATTCAAGGCAGCTGGGCTAGCTTTAGCTTTAGCGCTGTATTAACAGCTTTAATGTAAACTCAAGTTTACTGTAAGTACTGTGTGAAGCAAGTCATGTCAAAATGTAAATCTTGATACCTGAACACAGATAAATCTCTTTCCAAGTGGTGTCATTGTTTAATGCAAGAGCAGAATATAGGTCATTTCATCAAAAGAAAAGCCACTTTAAATTGATCTTTTCTTATCATGGATTTTTTTTTATCCCAGCACAAATCATAAACATTTCTTGAATTATTTTATGAAACATTTCTGCTTCTCTTTGCTGTGAATTTTAAAGTAAAAGAAGCTCTCTTAAGACGCTTTAAAAGAGATCTAGAGTGGGGGGCCTGCATTTCCTTTCAGAAAATTGAAAAATAATAAGGTCAATCTGCACCAAAGAACCAGCCAAAGGTTAAGAAAAGGAGAGGATTAGAGGTATTACACACTGGCCTGTTTCTGCTGCGTGTTTCAGTGAGTGTGAGAATCTGTGGCTATTTAAAGGCACCAATCTCATCTCATTTCACCACACTTTGTAAAGAACCTTTGTTGTCGTCTCGGATTGATTAAAACTACTGAAGACAAGTATGTTAACACAGTACTGTATTCAAGCCGCTCTGTGTGTTCAGCGCTTCAGTTTTTTGTTCAGACCCATGACTTTGAAGGTAGCAGCTGTGATCTTCTCGTACACCACGAACATGAGCGCGGCTGTCAGCACCGTCTGCAGCAGCTTGGCCTCCAGGCCTTTGTATAAACCAAGAACACCGTATGTCCTGGAATAAAGCAGAGAAGTGTTCATTTATGACCAGGAGATGAACAAATCCTCCTGTTTTTGTTTTTATTCATCATAATGCACTCACTTGATTCTTTCCATGAGCAGTGAGAAAATGTTTGAGATGCTTCCAATCACACCGCCTTTGCCATCCTTTTTGTACTGCCCGAACTGATGAGACAGAAAACACACAACTCTCTTAAATTATAGTCAAGCCACTTTTAAAGGTTTTAAAACCTTTTTAAAAAAACAAGAATCTAATCACATTGGATATGGATTCATTCTTGAGCTTTAAATCGTCCTCAGTGTTTATTTAAAGTGACAGAGGAGAATCGTTTGAAGTGGATTGTAGTGACCCATGAAAAGGGACGGAGGTTCTGATCATCTTATAAACGCCACTTTTCTTTGTTCAAGACAACTTTTTACAAGATACAACGTGACGAGATAATGTGTTTATCAACAGCAACTTAGCATTGTTGTTTGAAATGTGGCAACAGACAAGTTTACACCCTAGTTAAGCCGGCTATATTCAGTGCTACTCACAGCCTGGTGCTCTGAGACATGTCTGTAACGCGTAATGTACGTGAACCCTGGTTATGTCCTGCCAGTGCTCATCTACCAACTCCAACCTCACTAAGCAGAGCAAACGTAACCTGGCTCTAAGTTTAATCGATAGACCCTCAGGTTTGATCAGATCTCTGCAGAATAACTGCTGCATGTGTGTTGGAATGAACATTAGCACAAACACAAAACTTTCCTGTCTTTTAAAAGAAATTTAAAACTGTTAACAGATGGTCAAGAGTGTGACCACTTTTTCTGAAAATGTAATTTATTTGATTTTTATTGCATATTTTTAATGTATTGCAAATAATTTTATAATTAGCTTTTGTACTGTTTTTTTTTTTTTAATTCATTTTAATTATGTAGTGCTCATGTCACCTGCCCCAGAGACTACGGTTGAAAATTAGCCAACTTGGCTACATTGGCATATTTACAGGAATGTTCATTAATGTGCATGGTCTCTGTATATATAAACCAATAAACTAAACTAAACAGCCTAAACTGTGTTTAAGCCTTTAGCTTGTGCTCTATCACTCTCCTGTTTAGCTTTCCTGGGCTTTTCTGTCCTTTTTTGGCCCTTTTCCACTGACTCGCCTTGGCCCTACTCTACTCGGCTCTACTCGGCTCTACCCGGTTTGTGTTGCATTTCCACTAGCGCGGTACTACGCGGCAGACGCCAGTTTTTAGTACCTACTCTACCCGGGTTCCAAGCGAGTAAAGCCGATACTAAAACGTGACGTCGACGGTCTGCCGGTCACTCATTGGTCAGAGAATGTCCTCACGGAAGCTTAAGACTCTGTAGAATCACTTACAAGAGGCAAACAAATAAGTCCGCGACGAGTTTTTAATGACATTTAAACCCGACGGCACAGAACCAGACTGAATGAACACAAAATACCACCTTAAAATGCACCTGCATGATTCCTAAATAAGTTAAAAGTCCTTTTTAAACGAAAAAGAAGTTAACAGCAAAGATAGTTCGGTTTAAAGAGTCTTTTCGATTAAATCAAAGTTCGTCGGCGCAGGAGCGATCTGTCTGCTACGAGAGTCTTTAAGCACCAATCAGTCCATTAATCCACAGGGAACCAAAAAGGAAAACCAGTTCAAAGAAGAATTATTGATCAATAAAAAATCTCCGGTATACCAGGCCCAAAAATCAAAAATTAAAGCGATCTCACTGGATCCAGTGAAGAGTTAATGTCGTTAAGCAGCTCCTTCGTTTCCCTCTGCGCGCAGCAGCACGAGGCTGTTGTTTACCTCTGCTCCTGTGTTATGCCGCCCGACATTAAGCCGCTGTATTACTTTAATGAAATCTTTTGAAAGCTTTGTTTTTTCCTTTAAAGACCACGGTGGCACATATGTTAGTACAAAATTATGTTTGTGTCGCGTTATAGATGACATGCACGCACTTCTGCGCAGCACTTTAGCGCAGCTGCTACAAAATCCACGCCCACCGTGAGTCTGGAGCCGGGCTAGTGGAAAAGCTNACATTGAGCCGCTGTATTACTTTAATGAAATCTTTTGAAAGCTTTGTTTTTTCCTTTAAAGACCACGGTGGCACATATGTTAGTACAAAATTATGTTTGTGTCGCGTTATAGATGACATGCACGCACTTCTGCGCAGCACTTTAGCGCAGCTGCTACAAAATCCACGCCCACCGTGAGTCTGGAGCCGGGCTAGTGGAAAAGCTAACCAAACCGAGTAGAGTCGAGTAGAGTAGAGCCGAGCCGAGTAGAGTAGGGCTGGAATTGTATAGTGGAAAAGCGCCATTTCTGTCCAACAGCCCAGCTCCGGTTTCCTCTATTACAACTTAAGAAATCACAGAATTTTTTTTCCGCAGAGAAAAACACAGATCTCTCTTCTCACTGCTAAACTTCATCAGCTGACGTGGTGTTGTCATAGAGACTTCGACTTTGCAGTGAATCACTCCAGTCCAGTCTGACCGGATCATGGAGCTGGAAACTAGCATTTGGTGCTCATTTTAAGTTTTGGATTATGATCAGGCAATTATCTAGATACCCCACTTTTCAAGATTACTTAAAAAGTCCTAAAGGGCCCTTTAAGTTTGTTATTTAAGCCACTTTCACCCACCTACTTAATTACACAAATCAAAAGGATAATATATGTAAAATTGACTGACAGTATGGCTAGTTCTTCTTGTCTTTTGAAAAAAATGGAGGAACTGAAGCTTTGTAGAGCAAAGGAAAGTGTGTCAAACTTTTTCTACACAGTACATAGCCCTTAAGTCTTACAGGTGTTTTTCTTTTACAATTCAAACACCTGCCATCACAAATCTGATATTTTTCAGACATGAATTAATACTGACATAAATTTAAAGAAAAAGAAAAACTTTTCAAACAATAAAGAGTTTACCCTGAGGATGGCCTGGACCGTCTGAAGAGGATACGTTGCTGTGGTTGCGACAGCCTTTGCGATGGCTCCAATGAGAAAAATCTCTGCTGAGGAAATCTGCAACAGGAGAGAAAGCTTTAACAGCCATGTCTTACTGATTTTTACAGTTTTATGTAATTGGTTTACTTAGAGTGTGTTTTAACTGACCGACAAGAACAGTTTGTCAGTGGAAAAAGTTAAATAACTGACCCATCAGATCAGTCAGTTCAAGACATAATAATGTGTTTTTTATTTTTAGAACAGCTTAAAAACCCTCAGTCAGAAGGAAACAGTGTAGATCACCTCAGCTTTTAAAGTTAAGGATTATGTCTTATCTCCTCTCTCACCTTCTTCCCTCCTTTCCCCGCCCTCCTCTTCATCCCCTCATAAAACATGAACTGTATAGCCGGGTTCAGGACGAGGATGAGAGAGGGCAGAGTGCCGTTCCACAGAGTCCCCACCCCCTCCCTGGAAATGATCTGTGAGAAGCAGTCTGAAAGGAGAGCCACAGGGTCAGTGACTGGAAAAGAAAACACATCTGAAGTGTTTAACTCTTCTTCTTCTTCTATCACTTACCAAAGATGCCCCTGTAGTGGGTCTGCTGGAGGTCCTCGTTCCTGAACTTCACACCCTGCAGCTTCAGCCGAGTGTTGACCACCCACATGGGAGTAGTTAGCAGCACATTGACCACGCCTGTGTGAACATCAGACTGTTATCTTCCTTCAACTCTTCTCATGCATCTTTTGTAGCTATGTGAGGCAGCTGTTTTTCAAATACTTTCATATCATTCCAATACACAGGGAATGAGAGCAAGTGAACAAAGACATTAAGATAGATTAAATCCTAATATGGCCTCCTGCAATACTCTTATCTTGGTGAAAAGTGGTAAAAAACAACAAGAAGTAGCATTAGAACTAAGTTGGCATATATGGTCAATAAGCTGCAAAAATTGGTGAAAACTGGGTGAAAATCTAAAAAATAGTCAGGAAGTAGAAAAAAATGTGTTAAGAGTAGTCTCAAGTGGGAAAAAAATGATATTAAGTGCACAAGTGAAAACGAATATCATTTTGAAGCTTGAAATATCTGTTTGAAATGTACTTTAATTCTTCTTCTGTAATATTCTTATTTTCTGAGACACTGAATTTTGTTTTGTTTGTTTTTTCATTATTTCTAAGTCAAAATCACCAACATTTCAAGAAATTAAGGCTTGAAATCAGTTAATCTATGTATAATGAGTCTGTACAATGTCTGGGTTTCACTTTCTGAAAAGAGTGAGCAACTTTTTTAAAATATTTCAGGGTATTCTAACAAACCTACTTTTCTCGCTCCTGTTTGTGTTTTCCTTATTCAAAACCAGAATGAAAAAAAGGACCCTCTCCTTTGATATTGCAAGTGATATCAAAAATACCTCTTAATTTTTCAAGTTTCTCATTTCATTCATCTAATATGGTGCTCTTACTAATAAAGAGTGATTTATTATTATGTGCAATATAACAAAAAAGGATCATGATATATTCTTTTACATTATCGGATCTCGATTATTATTACGATTTTTATATCATTTTTAAACTGCCAGTTTTAAGCTTTGCAGGAATGCAAGACCTCAAATAATCGAATCACCACCTGGAGAATAATGAAGACACATTAAAATGTTAACATTATCAATGTCTTAAAGACAGTGCAGGACATCTGGTGGCATTGGCTGTTATCACTCGCATTACCACCATGTTTGATTGATTAAATACACGCACAGCTGATCATTGTAATTGCTCTGAAATCGATCACAATGAAAAATCACAATCATATAATCGCCCTGCTCTAGGACAAATGTACAGTGAGCGGGTTATTATAGCAGAGCAGCTCATCTTTGACTGAGACATGACCCCTCCACTTCTTGCTGACCCTTTTCATTAATTATAATGTACAGTACCTTACCTGCTGCGACGCCCATGAGCAGGTCAGTGCTGGGATTAGATTTCCCCTGTCCAGCTGCCTTTAGCCTCTTCAGAGAGTTAAAGGTGTAGAAGTAGACAAAGTTGGAGCAGCAGAGGCTGGAGATGACGGGTAACCAGCCTCTGTACAGAGACAGGCTGAGAAAAGGGGGAAGGGTCATATTAAAGATCAGGGTCTTTTCATCAAGCTGCACAACTAACCTCATCAGTTAGCAGGTTAGGGGTGAGATTAAAGAAACAGGTATGAATTTAATAACACATAAATATGGGCACACTTGACTGAAATGACTTGACGATGTTTCAATGACAGTTATTTCAAAAACCTGATTCCACAGATTACTTCTATGACACTGCTCTTGTGTTTCATTTTATTGTTTGAATCAAAGAAGAACACTTCTGCTTAAGAGTAAGATATGACACAACTTAAAACTATTTCGTGATCACACAGCAGAAAACTACACTTACATTCCTTCTTCTTTTGCTATCTCTGCCAGAATGACAGGGGTCGACTTGGCTTTTCTCTTCTCATCCACTGAAAAACAAAAACACAGTGTCAGGAGTCAGTGAAGACATCTTTAAGAATGCTTTACGTTTATGAAAACTTCACCCAAGATAAATGAACACTGACCATAACATCAGGAACCAGGAGTAGATTCTTTTAGATGGTTATGAAACAGACAGAACATTGAGCCCTTCTTGCAAGAAAGTGGGCTCAGCATTTCAACACTGAGCTTTTCCTACAAGGCAAAGCAAGCGTGCTGATATGCAATGCTCTGCGATGAGTGACAAAATTAATACAAGGTAAGATGAAAGCTGGGGGCCGCATGAAACTAGAGGGCGGGCCACAATTGGCCCTCAGGCCTTAGTTTGGACACCCCTGATCTATGCGATTTATAGGTTTTCCTCCTTCTTCTCTTCTTTTGACATTGTTTACTTGGTTTTGTTTTTGTCTACTATGTTTATAAAGTGTTAAAATGTATTTTAAAAGGTTAAATAATATTTAAAAAAAATTATTTGCATAATAATACAGCATTGAAGCATCAGGATTTGGATCAGTCTGTTTCATAAACAGTCAAAAACTCCTCAAAGGGGCTTTACACACATTGGTGAAGTATTAGTTTTGTGTTTAGGTGTACAAAAAAAACACCAAACATCTTGAGGATGTAGTTATTCACAATGCATTTAACACAGCAAAGTTACTGAAGCAGTGGATGAGTGTTTGGAGCTGTAGTTATCATGTAACCTCTGTGCATAGAGATAAGAGCTGACACTCACCCTGAAGTCTGCTCTTAGCTGTGTCCAAAGGGAAGAAGACTGTCATAGCTGTCACACTCCCCTGGAAGAAAACACATTCCCTCTTACCACCTTTCATAACCTTAGTGTAGACAAGATCAGACGTGCATTAAGGTGTTACACTGGTTTTTAAGGCTGTATTTCTCTGCTCACCATTGCACCTGCCACAGCATGAACCAGCGTCTCGTAAGACAGAAGGCCGATCGCAGAGCCACCATTGTCGGACATCTCTGCAGCGTCTCCCGCGGGTCACAGCCTCAACACCGAACAACGCCCGATAGTAACCGCGGAGCGACCCGAGGGAGGGAGGGAGGGAGGGGAGGAGGGGGGTGACCGGTCTGGTTTTTCAAGCTGGAGCCGTGGAGTCGTTAGGAAAACATTCACAGCCTTCACTCCATGGTGGTTCCAAACACAGAGAAAGAAACCAATACAGAGGAAAGATTATCAGCTGATGTTTCCTCCCAGTCTACATTCATTGGTCGAGCCGGCTTCACTATTTCTTCCTCGCCCACTAAATTCCTGTCAATGCGCTTCCTCTCTTTACCGCCCCCTACTGGACTGATAAGGCAGAAGCTAAAGCTAGTAATGGGAAGTTCGGCTCCTCGCAGAGAGTCGATACTTTTGGCACGACTCCCAAAGGAGAGTCGACTCTTTCAGCTCCCAGTTGTTCAGAATTATTCACACCCTTATATTTTAGCCTAACCTGAAAAATATGAATGTTGTATCTATTGATAAACCCTTTTTCTATCAATACACAAGAAGTCTCATAATTTTATGAGACACCTCATGTTACCTCATTTTGTGTATTTATTCTATTAAAAAGCAAAATTAGAATCAAATCTTTTGGGCATGGCACACCACTAGTGCTAACACAGTAGTAGAAGAAAAGAAAGACTAATTTTATCAATCACAAGGGAAATTGTTGAGCCGAAGTGTAAAAAAAAAAAAAAAAAAAAAAAAAAAAAAAAAAAAAAAAAAAAAAAAAATGTGAAGATTAAAATTTTAGAATTTATTAAGTAAAGAACGTATAAGTGTAAGTAAATTACTTATATATAATATAAGTTAAAAAAAAAAGTTCACTTAAATAATAGGAAGTGTAATAGAATACAATAGAATGTACTTTATTAATCCCAGTGGAGAAATTCAGGCACTGCAGTAATACAAGAAAAGTTTTAATCCAAACATTCAAAGAATATATGACTGAAATCTAATAATAAGTGAATATTGTATCGCATAATATTAATATATGTCATTAATCGTATCAGAGATGTAAAATACAGAGTGTCCAAATCAAGTCAAATGTACACATTAGAATGAATGGGTGGATAACTGAATGTGTGAATGGGGGGGGTGGGGGGGTTAATGAGGGAGATATAGGGTTAAAAATAACATAAGCATATCTTGGTCATAATAGGAGAGTGAGTGGGGGTAGGACCTGTAAAGCTTGAAATGTCTTATTAAACGGTTGTATGGCATATGGTATTGCAGACCCTTGAATTTATTTATCAATTTATTTTGTAATAAATAAATAAAAAGAGTACTGAAAGTAAGAAGATGAATGAACCCGAGTGATCAGACAAGTGAAACTGACTTTGATATTGATGATGTTTCTCATGAGTGAAACTACTGCACACAATAAACCAACAAATTATAGGTTGTACCCTAGTGGACTTTTCCCATTATAATAAACTAAATGAGTAATATATTGCACAGAGAATGTAAAATTGCATTGAGTGAAATTGCACCAGATATTAAGTTTCTGTTCTGTTTGTTGGAGAAGAATCTGATCTCCCTGCTGATCTGGAGCTGTATCAGAGTGAGGGAGAAATGTGCTGCAGACAGCACTGACCTGGACTTTGCTTTTGTTTTATGGCCCTGAGTCGCTGAAATGTTGCCGCCCAGTGATCACTTTGTTTGCTTGGAGTTGGCAGTCTTTGTTTCTGGCGGAGGACGGGAGGAGAAGTGAGAGAAAGTGACAGAGTGGTTTTGACTTTCTCCGTGTGTTTTTTTTCTCTTCAAAGATGTCTCGGTACCACAAAGCAGCGATTGATGGATACTTGGACCTCTTGAAGGAGGCCACGAGGAAGGACCTGAACACTGCGGATGAGGATGGAATGACACCCACTTTACTGGCTGCTTTCCATGGACATGTTGATGCTCTTCAGCTTATATGCAGCAGAGAGTAAGTGCATCATTCCCCTTTTTTGTTACCTGTTCTTAACCTTTCAGACACAACATCTTTTATGTGTTATGCCAATAAACTTCAGAGCTCTGAAACTTATGAAAATGGTTTCATTTCCTTTCAGCCTGCTGTTTTTTCACAAAGCAGGAAATTCTACATGTGGATGATTAATCAGTATATTTCATTCATAAAACCACAAAAATCATCTTGTGTTTTATGGAATGAAGTTTTTTCTTTTTTTTCCAGCTTGTTTTTGTGTTTTCATTTCATTTATTACAACACTGTGAGCTGAAACTTTGCGCCACTCTTTACACTGCTTTCTCGTGTGAGTTAGGCCAAATTTTCAATCAGCAACAACCATCCTCTAAAACAAAAGAGTCTTTTATGTGTCCCCACAGACCCCCACCTCCGTCCCTCATTCAACACCACAAAAGACCGGCTGAATTGTGGCACAACAGTCTCAATGGAAAATCAGACATTTGTTAGGGTGTATCATCAAGTTTAATCTACATGGACAGGATTATCTGAAGTGTTTCCGCTTTGCTCACCACCAGCAGCACAAGTCGGATTTATGACAAGTTGTTGCAGTTATACAGCAATCAAGACTTTTTATGGCTGTGACAGTGTGGCACAGCCCTGGAGGACTTTACATCTTAATATATTACCAATTATCCTCAGATATGTTCACTCACACATGGAAAGAAAAGCTGAAAACTGCATCAAACTGCATCAAACTGCATTTATTTTCCTTCTACAGTGATTTCTGTGACGTGAATACGAACAGAATGGGGGCAGGAGACAGTCCCCTTGACTTTAAAAAGGCTTGAATCAATAAACCAGCAAATCTGACTCTAGAGAAAATAAAATCAGCCTGACAATACCTCCAATGTGCACAAGTTTATAGTTCATATCTTTAAGAATTCAAAAAGTGAATAAAAATGAAGATAATTGCCCGTTTACGGTGGGACATAACATGTTACATAATCTCACTTTACTGTAAGTCTGTAGCTCCTTCATAGGTTTGATTTTCAGAGTAGGGCCTGAAATCTTTCAGCTGATTCCCCGTCTTTTATTTTTCACGACTTCAAAAGTAATCAACAGTGTCTAAAGTGGTGGAACCAGACTTTTTTTCTGGGGTTGCCACACTGGTACACAGACTTTAATCAGGTGGGTTAGGCGAGATAAAGATAAAGGTCTCACCTGAAAGCTACAACCCCAAATTTGATAAGGTTGGGACGTTGTGTAAAATGTAAATAAAAACAGAATACAATGTTTTGCACACACCACAAAGACAAGATATTTCATGTTCAACGCGAAAAACTTTTTTTTTTGCAGATATTTCCTCATATTGAAATGGATGCCTGCAACTTCCCAATCTCACTGGAATTGGGGTTGTAGATGGGTTATCCTTCGAAGCCCATTTCTGCCAGTTAAAAGTGAAAACTTGGCTTTGTTGAAATTTTTTTTCACCCATGTTGAGTCAAAATTTTGAGATAACACAATCAAAAATTTAAGACAATGAGTCAAACATTTGAGATAATTTAACCCTCTGATGCATGAATTATGAAAGTCAGTGTCGGGAGTTTTCCCTTGAGTGTTTTTATTTGTCTGAGAGCATGAAAAAAAGTTTTCCATTTTTTTTTCAAATATTTGTAACTGAGCATTCAACATAAACCAGTGTGAACTTAATGTAAATATGACTTATTTTTGTTTGTTTGTCTTATTTTCTTTCTTTTTGGTAATTTCATGAATAATCATTTCTTAATGCTTTGCGAAACATTCTAACTCTCTATCATCCATTTTAAAGCTGAATAATTTATAGTTTATCAGTTTTTTTACCTTCAAATGTTTGTCTATAACATTTTTAAAAAAAATATATAAACATCTTTGGAAAAAAAATTGAAAACATTTTTTTCAGGCTCTAAGAAGAATAAAAATATCCTGACACAGTCTAATATGAATTTCCACCACATGAACCATTGAATTTAGGAGTAAATAAGTTTTAAATAGGTGTCCACTGTTGTGACCACTATGCACCACAGGGTTAAGTCAAAATTATGAGAAAAAAAGACAAACTTTTGAAATGAAAGTGGATTTTTTTAAATCTAAAAAGTAAAAATATCAACTTAATATTGACAAAAAGCCCAACAAAGACAGTTTTTTATTTTCATTTTGTTAACTGGTAGAAATGGGTCTCTTTACTTATCGGTTATTAACATCCACTGTGATTAGTTATATAAATATATCAAATAAACTATATTTATTCTAGTATGATATTAAACATATTTCATTCCTGTAAAGTATTTATTGTTGAGGGACCAAAAATAAAATGCCAGTCCCAAGTCACTGTTTGAACTAAAAAATGAGGAGCAACAATATAGAGGGGACTTCACTATACATGTGTGAATTTCCCTCGGGATCCATCTATCTATCTATCTATCTATCTATCTATCTATCTATCTATCTATCTATCTATCTATCTATCTATCTATCTATCTAGGGACAAAAAATATTCAACCATATTTCTTTCCTTGTCTTTCAGAGGAGACCCTAACAGAAGTGACATCTGGGGAAACACGCCTTTACACCTCGCCGCCGCTAACGGCCACATGCACATCCTCAGCTTCCTCGTCAACTTCGGCGCCAACGTTTTCGCCCTGGACAATGAATTCCACACAGCCATGGACGTGGCCGCCTCACGCGACCGAATGGACTGCGTGCGCTTCCTGGACTCTGCTGCTTCCCAGCAGACGATTCAGAACCCAAAAAAGGTGGCCAACCTGAAGAAAGAGGCGGTCAAAGAAGCGGAGAAGCGAGTGAAACTCTGCGAGAAGGTGAAAAAGAAGCACCAGAGTAAGATGGATAAGATGCAGCGTGGAGCAAGTTATACTGGGTCTGTGTCAGAGGCCAGCATGGCATCAGGGTTCTCCAATGGCGGCACCATCAACAGCGTCAACGAGCAGTACTCCAAAATCATCGCTGCTGACAAGTCTGGCTCTCTTACAGCGAGAGTGAAGGGCACGCTGCAGAAGAGGCTGGGGAAGAAAGAAAAAGGCACATCGCAGGGATCTGGAGGAGATGGGAATGTTATTTTCTCCAAACCGGAGAGTGGGGCTCCTGACAAACCAGAGTTTCTTGATGTGTTCAATGAGCAGGACGAAGGCATGTTGGATGATGGGGGATCAGCAGGTTTTGATTATTACGACGACGATGAAGAACCAGGCCAAGTCAAACAGTCGATCTTCAACCGGCCTGGCCTCGGAGGTCTGATTTTCATGAATACGATGGGGCTGGAGTCGGACGACATCCCAAGTGGGACCAACGAAAGTCTCGGCTACCTTGTTCAGAACGAGTTATTGGAGGCCGAGGAAGACGCTGGTGGCTTAGTGGGGGCCGAGGACGCTGAAGTGCCATGGGACCAGGAAGATCTGGGGCTGGATGATGATGAAGATGAGGAAACTTCTCCATTGGATGCTTTCTTATCAGCCATCGCCTTACCAGAGTTTGCCCTTGCGTTCAACAGGGAGCACCTGGACCTGGAGGCGCTGATGCTCTGCTCTGATGACGACCTGAAGGGCATTCGCATCCAGCTGGGACCCAGGAAGAAGATTCTAGAAGCTGCAGCTCGGAGAAAGAACGCTCTGCAGGCTCCTGGTGTCATGAAAGACAGCTGCTTGTGATCAAAGAAACGTGAACAGAGACTCATAATCCTGCTTAAACTTCAGTCTGTGATTACTATAAAAAAAAAAAAAAGATGAAATGAAGCCCTTTCAACACAAAAAATGATTTAGCTAATTCTGTATCAACTTATTGTGACAACAGTTGGGTGTGATCAAACTTTTACTCTTATTTACAGATGGAATAAAACTGTAGTGTGTTATATTTGTGCTATTGTTGAGTTAAATGGACAGAATGTCAACAACAGACCAGTCCTCAGTGATATTTAGATTTTTTTAAATGACATCAAAAATGAGTGATTTCCTGATGTGCTGTTGAATGTTTATTTAAGCTTTTGACTGTTTTGACTACAATATAACTGTTGAATAAATGAATCATATCTGCATTATATTGTCTTCGCGGTATAAATGTGTTTGTCTTGTCTATTTGCTATTCTTTTGTGTGTATAGTTGTTGATAATACTCTTCATGCAAATTTTTATTATTACTATTTACCTTTTATGCCTTACCACTACTTTGTACAAGAGAGCATTGTATACCATAACAAATTCTTTGTATGTTCAAGCATACCTGGTGATTAAAAATGATTCTGATTCTGATTTGTGTGTGTGAGTGTGTGTGTGTGTGTAGTGTGTCTGAGTGCTTCCATTTATTACCTTGTGGAGACATTAGCTTGTTCTTACAGCCACATGTAGTGGCCTGCTTGTCATGCAAGGACAGAAGCTGTTTCAAACTTTGAGCAGTAATGTTTTGTGGTGTTGTAAAAACAGACAATAAAATCAACAGCCTGACATAAGAAAATCTTGAGGGAGACACTGCCTCAAGGAGTTGTAAGTAAGTGTGATGTTTAAAGAGACTTGTTACATAGTGCTGTTGTTTAAAACATGGCAACAAGCAAACTTTGTAAGTTAGTACTGTAGTTTAGTAGCCAGCTACATTTTGAGTTACTCACCGCCCAGTGTTGTGAGATGTGTCTGTAACTGTAAGGATATTGAATCCCGTCTTTCCAGTGCTCATCTACCAACTCCAACCTCGCCAAGCAGAGGAAACTTAACCTGGCTCTTCATTTTATTGATAGACTCTAATGATACATGTTTAAGCCGTATGCTTGTGTTTTGACCTTTAACATTTTATCTTCCAACCCGTGTTATCATGAGACTTTTTCAAGATCACTTGGAAAGTCGTAACAGTCCCTGTATGTCTGGAAATAAGATAGGAATACCAAATCTCTGAGTTACCTTTCAGTTCATTATTTTCTGCCTATGTGTCTTTTTTTGTTTAGAAGCTGTCAGATTCTCATTGATAAAGTAGTTTTAAAAAATTATTTAACCCTCTGATGCATGAATTATAAAAGTCAGTGTCAGGATTTTTCCCATGAGTGTTTCTTTTGTCTTAAGTCATGAAAAAAAGTTTTCCATTTTTTTCAAATATTTGTAGCTGAGCATTCAACATAAAACAGTTTGACCTTAATGTAAATATGACTTCTTTTTTTTGTCTGTCTTCTTTTTTTTTGGTAATTTCATGAATAATCATTTTTTTAATGCTGTGTGAAACATTTGAACTCTCTTTCTTCCATTTTAAAGCTGAATAATGTATAGTTTTTAAGCTTTTTCACCCTCAAATGTTTGTCTAGTACTTTTTAAGAAATGTATAAATGTTTGGAAAAAAATTGAAAACATTTCTTCCGGCCCTAAGAAGAATAAAATATCCGGACACAGGCTAATATGAATTTGTACCACATGAACTATTGAATTTAGGGGTAAATAACTTAAATAGGTGTCCACTGTAGTGACCTCTATGCACCACAGGGTTAAAGATTTTTGATTGGATTATGCTGAGATTAGAAATGGGCATTCAAAATAGTTTCAAGAAAGCATTAAAAAAAACAATTTTATAGTTATATAGCGGTTTTTTTTCTATGGTTTTTTTTTTCAAAATACTTGAGTCTGAAGCGTAAACGAATCCGGAAGTACTGAGCAGAGACGTTTCTACGTTCGTGCTCCAAATATGGGAGGGACTTCCGGTTGGAGGCTCCTTAAACTGCTGCTCGTTACTCTTTGACGCTGAAGTGTATGTGGGAGAGTGTGTTCTGCATAGAGATGGTCACGATTATGTCAAACACGTAATTATGTTTTACGGGTACTTCTCCTGAGTGTTAAATCTCACCTGTGTGAAGGTGTTCACCTGGAACCACTGACAGAAAACAGCCGAGCCGTTACTCTGGAGGTAAGCCCCATTAGTGAGCACTAATGGACAATCTCTGCTCGTCTCTCCGCTTTGTGGAGTCTCTTACGATTGTTTACGGCCGTCAGGGTGAAAGTATGAGCTTATATGAAGTCGCGTAGAAGAGCTGTGTGGTTATTCTGCGTTACAGTCGTGTTTGTTACCAGGTGAGCACGTCAGTACAGTCTGCGTCAAAGTGTAGAAACAGTGTTGTGTGTTGTGCCTCCCCCCTCCACTCCCCCCTCTCCCTCCTCACCCTCCAGGCTTCTCCGACAAAGTTAACCATGGCTGAAATAATTGCCGTCAACGCCGCATCCACTAACAACACCACCTACCTGGTGCTGAAGGACGCCATCACCACCGCGACCGTCGCCGCCCCCCCTGCAGCCCCCCTGACCAGCGATGACTACCTGTTCGTGGAGTCCAGACACCCCAACACCGTCCTGCAGGGCCTGAACAGCCTGCGCCTCAACAACGCCTTCTGTGATGTGACCCTGTGCTGTGGGGGTCAGGAGTTCCCCTGCCATCGCATTGTACTGGCCTCCTTCAGCTCTTACTTCCAGGTAGTGATGTGCAGATGGATACTGAAATATAGATACTAGAGTCCGATCGATATGGGATTTTTGGGGCCGATGCCGGTACTGATAGTGGGGACAAAAGAAAGCCGATATCTGATTTATCAGCCACATATCTGCTGATACGGTACAGTCCGAAAGTGTGGACACACCTTCTCATTCAGCTGTTTATTTTCATGACTATTTACTGGACTGATGACCTTCATTTCTTAAAGTAATGATGGCCACTTGTTTTTCCTGAATGAGAATGTGTGTCCAAACTTTTGGCCTGTACTGTACATAAAAGAAGAAAATTTATACACACAGGATATATACTGTACATGAACACAAACTGCTATAATACCCAAAATATGATTTTTGGTATGACACGTTGACATGAAAACACAGTATTGTAGTCTTTTATTAGAGAAGAGTGGACGTGTGTATTGACAGCAGCATTTATCTCTGTTTATTTTGCCAAAAAGCATCTTAGACGACATTAGAACACCATATTATAGTCTTATATAGGGTAATGGTGGGCGTGTGAATTTGCAGTAGCATTTATCATCGGCAGAGAGCAGCATGCAGCCTAACACAGACACACAGGAGTAGGAACGACATAATCTCCACACAGAAAAATAAAGTTTATACATCGGCTACATAATGGCCGATGTCCGTTGATTGGTGACATGCTCTAATTGTCTAATGGATTAATCAGTCAGGCTCTAATCGATACCACAGATACCAGACTATATGCTCAAGTACCAGTTCTCAAATCATGAAATGGATACTTTTACTAGTTTTTTTATTTGAAGTAATGTTAAAAATTGATAGAAACACATTGGAAAGAAATTAAACGCTCTCATTTGAACCACACGTTTGGTGGGAACTACTTTTTCTTCAGCCTTGGTAAGTTCATTGTGCGTAATCACAGCAACACACTGCTCAGTCAGTCATTCTGTCTGAAAACACAATGACAGAGTGTAAACAGAGTCATGTATGCAGATATATCAGCTCCTAGACTTAGGGGCCGTTAACACGAGATCGGTTTTAGACTGAAACGTTCCAGCCTCCGGTTTACAAGGCAACAGTGTTTCAAACATGAGCTTTTGAAAACCCCCTCCAGAGTGGAATTTTTCTTAAACGCCCTTTCCACTTTCACTGAACTGAAAAACAATATCAATAGAGACCTAATGTTTCATTCTTGTGCTGCCGAATCTACTGATTGCCTTCTCTTCACAAAATGTGCATTTATTGCACTTTTTCTGCAATCAGAGAAAAAGATTTTTGTGTAAACTCCAGACAATCGGCTCACTTCTTCTTCAGCCTCTAAACCTTTGTTGTATATAGGGCTCCTACAGTTATATCACCATCTACAGTCCTGACGTGTACTACAGCCTAAGGGTAGATTTTTTTCGCTCATTTTTTTTTGCGTTTAGGGTTAAAGGCTGCAAAGCATCAATTTGTAAACGGAGCCTTATTCAGCTGGAGTTTCTAGAGAATTGATCATTTTAAGTGCACACATACATTACATAGACATGGTGTTGTTAGATTAGTAAGAGCAATTGCAATAAAAAAGGCATGGTAAACTTAGAAAAATTTTATCTACATATCTATTACACTAGGGAACAATCTGATTAAAAAAAAAAATCTGCTGAGTTAGATTTCTAAAAACTAAAATCCAAAACTGCAGTCGTTTTTTTTCTACCACGTCAAGTTTTCCCCTCCTACAGTTTACTCTCCAGAAAATTAAAATTCTGCCGATGGAGTTCCTGCTGGGAGGCGTTTAAATCATACAAACTGCTTAGAATGGGTTTCCTTCCTGTCATTTCCTCAGGCCATGTTTTCCACTGACCTGATCGAGTCCAAACAGGAGCGTGTTGCCATCAATGGAGTTGAGCCTCAGATGGTTGGCATGTTGGTGAGCTACGCCTACACCTCAGAGGTCTACATCTCCAAAGCTAATGTGCAGGTGAGGTCTCACCTTTTGTTATTAACTGTTAAAAGAATAGCTGTCAGTGTTTTGTCTCTTCTGATGTATCAGGATTGGTTTATGTTGATGTTGGCAACCCCTGTGGACAAATTGGAAATCGTGCTACTAGTAGGCTGACCATTATCTAAAAGCCCCAAAAAAGGACCCCCTACCAGGCTTCTTGGATCCTGCAAAAACACCCAAAGATATTCCAAGATGACAAAGAAGCTTCATAACACATACATACATTTACAACACTTCTTTTCTGTCTGAAATCAATTTTTTGTAACGAAAACAAACAATGTATGGAAGCCAAATTGACTTTATAAATTTATTATTTTGACTCAATTAACTTACATTTTTGGCTTTATTCTATTAAAATTTTGACTTTATATCTTACAACTTTAACTTGATTATTTCAAAATTTCAACTTACAACTCCAGCTTCAGCATTTCAATGCATTTGCTGTAAGGAAAGGCAACTTTTCTAGTTATATTTCAATTTTGACTTTATTTTCTTTTAATTTTGACTTTATCTAAAGATTTTGAATTTATTATCTTATGATTTTGACTTAATCTCAACATTTCCTCTGTTTATCATAGAGTTTTGACTTTTTATCTTAAAATTTTGACTTAAAATAGGCTCAAAGTGTTCGTTTTTGTTATCTTAACTGGCAGGTATAGGCTTCTTTAATAATGCCTCACCACATGCTGAAACGAAAAGAAAAATATAAATATTTCTCTTGTGAAAAAATAGAAATAATGCTGCAAAATCTTAGTTAAAGTTTAATGTAGATTTTGAAGTGTTTAGATTTTCAGTTGACAGAAAGGTGCCAGCTTTGCAGACAGTACACGGTGTCTCCCACCAGCCTCTACCACAACAAAAACAGGGGTACTACCGTATATCTTCAGTTGGTCTGTAAAAGTGCATTTCCACTTCAGCATTTCCTGTTTGAGAGTGCAGCACAATCAGTCAGAGCATGTTTTCCTGCATGTTCAACATCTTGACAAGTTGGTGCATCAGAATAATGCCAGTAACCCAGTGCAGCTCTTTACTAGAAGTATCAATGGTCTGTAGAACAAGCTGAGAAAAACACATAATTCTACCAGCAGAAAGGAGGATGTTTAATTCCCCTACTTTTGTTATTTTTGCTCTCTTTCTTTAGATAGCTCATGTTCCCTAAAACGTGTCTTCTCCCTCTCAGGCTCTGCTTGCAGCTGCCAACCTGCTGGACGTGATGGCTGTGCGAGAGGCCTGTTGTCGTTTCATGGAGCATCAGATGGATGAGATGAACTGTGTGGGGATTCACTGCTTTGCTGAAGCTCATTCATGTAAGAGGCTGGAGAACAGCAGCATGAGCTACATCCTGGAGCACTTCAACAGTGTTTACCAGCAGGTGAGACACTAAAGGGACCTATGTTGTTCTTCTGTGACTTCATTAATAAATGTTCCCTGATTTCCACTGTTCAACCTTGATAGATCCCTCAAGAGTTTTGAGATTAGCACAGTGTGAGCAGTTTTCTCATAGCTATCAGGCTTTTGTCACAGGGACAGAAGTTTTAGACCCTTGTTAAGTGTGTGGCCTGTTACTGCTGCTCTTGTTTGTTTTATTCTGTCAACATCCAGCATAAAAATCAGTTGTTAAAGCAGGATTCCAACAGTAGATACTCAGTCATAATTTAAGCTATGCTCACCATGGTAACTGATGATCTCAGCTGGCTGTCACATGACATGCATATACAGTCACACGTTCACACTGTTTGAGCTATTTAAAGGCTTTAGCACCATTTCCACAGTCCTCCTTACATCATCTGACCCCTTTAAGGATCCATAGCTCCTTCAGCTTCTTATAACCGCCAGTAAATTTTGACTTCTTATGATATTACACTTTCATAAGGATACTTCACATTTCTTCATCATTCTGCTTATTCCTTCTTTCTTCACCTCTTTTTTTACTCACTTTTCATTCACTCTACGACTACTTCAACTTCTTTCTCCACATCTTATTCAGCCTGAACTTTCTTTTCTATAACTACAAGTTTCTCTTTTTTGTTTTCGCTATTTTTTTCTGCTTCCACTTTCCAACTTCACATTTATCATTTTCAGCTTTTTCTAACTGCTCTCAGCAATTCTGTTTCACATTTTTTGCATTTTCAGCTTTGTTCAAGTACATCAGAATTTTTTCCAAATTTTTTTTTTCATTTCCAGCTCTGTTTTTAATACCGTCAATTCAGCATTTCGATGCATTTGCTGCAAGGAAATGTATTTTATACATTGTTGCAAAATCAACAGATAATTAAGACACATAAAGCTGTTTTTAACCTGCGGGCTCTACAGTTACACATCTCCAAATTTCTTCTATGCCTCTGTGTGTTTTATACAGTGAATAATCGGCCTTGAAATGACAAATGAACAAAAATAAAGCTATCCTCAGGAAATCCATGAGGCTTTTGGGGGATTGGAAGTGACAGTCTTCATATAACAGATGGAGGAAAGGGTTTGATGTGTAGTTTACAAAATTTTTAGTTCTAGATCTCAAATAAATACCTGAAAAAACCTTCATAGTGGTCAACAGCAGCATTAAAAGGATATAGTTACTAGAGTTTGACAGTCCTAATACCTGCATATATTTGATGTCTTACAGTATTTATCTGTATCCTCAGCAACAAAACACTGATAATATTTTTTAGTTCCTCTCATAATACAAATGCACTCAGCATGTAAACTCATCTTGTGAGGAGCTGGACTCTGAGAACCAGAAGAAACCATTTGAAATAAGGTCATCAAGTTCACATGCTGCTTGTAAACACCTCCAGAGGAGAGCTGCAGCAGGCAGTGTTGTCTCATGTGTTAAAGGGGATTAACAAAGATAATCCACCTGCCTGTCAGCATTCATACCAGTGATTACCACTGTGGAGGAACATGCCGCATTCTCAGCTCCCTCAGATTGTTCAGTGTCCACAGAAAAATGTTGCTCTTCCTAATTTGCGTTGTCTGGTCAATGCTGTGTGCTCTGAATCAAATTCTTTAAGTTACTGTTCTGACATGTTGCAACAATGGTTTGAAGTTTCTTAGAAGTGTTGTTTTTCCTGAAACTCAAAGATTAAACTGTTTTCAGAGAAGGCTCATCATTCTGTGTTTATTTCTTCCAGGAGGAGTTTCTATCCCTGTGCGTGGACAAACTGACTGAAATCCTCGCCAGTGACCATCTCAATGTGTCCAAAGAGGAAGTGGTGTTTGAGGCGGCCATGCTGTGGTTGAATAAATGTTCCTCTCGAAAGCAAAGCTTCGAAAAGGTGAGGTTCTCAAACTCTCAAAGCTGCGTCGCTGCAGCTGCAGTCACGTTACAGTGTTCGAACGTCTCTCTCTGACTTTTAAATACGATACCCCAAACACACTCTAGGGATGTGTGTGTTTAGGCTGACAGTGCAGTGTAAGAGAGCCTTTAACTTGGCAGCTGTTCGTGTTTATGACTTTCATAAATCACGTCTGGGGCATCTCTACAGGCCAACTCTAGTAACCAATACCACAAACTGGCCTCCCTGTTGAAAGACCCCTCTTTTTTAGATTGTTTACTAATTTGCGAGCCAATCCAAACCTCTCTTCTTGGTTCAAACAGTTTCAGTACTTCTAAATGTCCAAGAATTCATAGAAATAACTTTAAAAAAATCTTTTTTGTGTGGATGCCCATTTCCGCCAGTCAAAAAAATAAAAATGAAAACTTGGAATTTTTAAAAAATTTTTTGGCCCATATTGAGTCAAAATTCTGAGATAAAAAGTTAGAAAATTTGAGATTAAAAGTTGAAATTCTGAGATAATGTCAAAATTCTGAGATGAAAAGTCAAAATAATGAAATAATAAAACTTGAGTGCAGCCAAAATTTGACAAAAAAAAGTCAAGACAATGAGATAAAGTTCGAAATTTTGAGCCAAAAAATGTCATAATTTTCAGAGAATGAAGTCAAAATTCTGAGATTAAAAGTTGAAATTTTCAAGTGAATTAAGTCAAGTGCTGATTCTTGAGATAATTTAATCAAGATTCTGAGATTATGCAAAGTCAAAAAAATTTTTAGATTAAAAGTTGAAATTTTGAAAAAAAATGTCAAGATTATGAAATAAGCTGAAAATTTTGAGATAAAAAATAAGTTCAAAAGGTCAAAATTTTGATATTTTTTTTAATCTCATTTATCTCAAAATTTTGACAAAAATGGGCAAAAAAAACCCCCCTAACAAATCAGTTCTTCATTTCTGTTTCTTACTGGTGGAAATGTGTTTCTCTATAAATGGCAGGACTCAGTAGCTTTTTTCTTTTAAGCTTTGATTCCTCTTTCTCCTCCTGAAGGTCCTGGAACACATCCGTCTGCCTCTGATCAGCCCTTATTACCTCCACGATGTGATCGAGTCTCTGGATGTGGTGAAAGATAACCAGGGCTGTCAGAGACTCATCTCTGAAGCCAAGGACTATCTGCTGCTAAAAGACCGTCGAGGGGAGCTCTACTGCCCCAGAGCGAGGCCGCGCAGGTCCACAGGTGAACAGTCATCACGTGGTCAACTTACATTTACTCTTAACTGAGTGTCAGTCACATAAATTTCACTTTGTTCAACAAAAGTAACATAAGTCTGCAGAGAACATTCATGAGGCGCCAGATCAAATTTTAGCGCAGGCTTTTCTTTAAGGGAGTCGTGATTACAGGATATACCATGAAGTTTACTGATTCACTTCTGCCAATATCAACCAATCAGCTCATTTGGTGTTGTAAATGACTAAAACACTCTGGTTTACCCTTGCGTTATTGCGCACAAGCGACACACTTCTTAGCCAGGCTAAAAAATGACCGGAAGTAAAGTTAATAAAATCAGCTTGTAGGTCAATCAGTTTGCGGTCCTGCAATGTTTTATCCACATCGGACACGGTGTAGGTTTGTCCATTCCTCTGTTACTGCTGCTCGAAACTGACTCAGACCCGCTAAGTGCTCCACTCACTCCTCAATATGTTACATATTTAGGCTGGAGTCTCACTGCAGCTACTTTCAGAGCTGACAGGCATTTCAACCTGAATCTTTCCACGTTTAGGGTCCTGCATGGAAATAGTTGCATATCACAGATTGATTTATTAAAGTGTAAACAAGGGATTTGTAAATTACATGTTTTACACTCTGCTGTAGTTTGGTTTGTCACATCCACGCTGCTCACTGCTGCAGTGGTTTCCTTGCTGACGTGTTTTTTTCTGACTCTCTTAAACACCACTTCCCGGCTGCCAAACAACAGCTTCATTTCTCTCTCCCTCTGTTGCTATGGCGTCGATCTCCAGCACAGAGAAGTCTCTTTTTTCCCGTAATACGTCCCACTCGTCCAAAAATTCCCTGGATTAGGCGGGGTCACCTTGATCAATTAGGGGTGTGTCATTTAAATTGTGATTACTTTTGGCCATCAGATTTATTAATACTTGATCAGGCAATTTTTTTTTTTGTCAAAAATTTACGGAACACCCCTTTCAGACTGTTGTTCACAAACATTAAATCAATGATGATATGACCTCATGAAACATTATTTCTATCAGCAGTGAAAACGATCTTTGCAGTCTTGAATATGCTTCACTCTCACCACCTCCATTCTTCTCTTGTTTCCATGGCAACAGGGACAGCTGAAGTGATAGTGACAGTCGGCGGTGAAGATGACAAGGTGGTGCTGCGTAGCGTCGAGAGCTTCGACCCCGTGACGAATCAGTGGAAGAATCTGGCGTGCCTTCCCTTCGCCGTGAGCAAACACGGGCTGGTCGTGTCCGGTGAGGAGACACTTCAGAAATGAACGATCCTGTCACTGTCACTCGTTGTGTCCCCCTGAAACGTTCACCAACCATCCTCTCCCTGTTCTCCTGCCTCTGTAGACTCCACGCTGTACCTGGCAGGAGGAGAGTTTCCTGACGGCTCAGCCAGCAGAGAGATGTGGCGTTACGACCCCTGCTTTGACTCCTGGTTTGAGATGGCTCCAATGAATGTAGCTCGTTCTGAGTTAGGTGAGGCTGTCTGTGTGGAAACCCAGGTGTTTGTAATGCCCTGGAAACAAGTCTCCTTTAAAGAGGGGGTATCCTGCTTTCCCATATTTTAAACATGAATATTAAATAACAATACTGAATGTTCTTACTAAATAACTTGCAGGTTTTTAAACTGCTACATATCCATTTGTTGTAGAAATCTGAAAACTTCTCAAAAACTCCATTTCAAAAATAATGTGACACATTCATGAGATCTTCATGTAAGTTGCTGAATGATGAGGTCATAGCGAACAGTCTGCCCATAGCTCTGCTCTCATCAGGCCTTCGGACGGAAGAGTTTTTGTGGAGCGGGGTGCCTGAATAAGACAGCAGCTATGATAAATATACCCCCTCTTTAAGTAATTTAAAGAGGGGGTATCTTATTAGAAAAAAAATATTTTCGCTATATCAAAATTTAAGACATTTATCTGGATTTGTTAGCCAAGTTTGGGTCATTTTAAATCTATTAGATAATTTGAACTGAAAACACTTACTCAGATTTCAGATTTTGGTGTACCATCCCGACTGATCCTGACTTAGGTGACAAAATTTGCAGCATTTCAAACATTGCAGTTCTTTTTTGAAAGTTTTTGACTTGTCTGCTCCTTTATTCCTATGTACTTCTTAGATGTGTGTTAGGCCTATATTTCAACCAGGTCTTGCAGAAAAAAAAGTGAAATTACGCAAATGGTTTTGTAGACTCTTTAAAGTTTCTCTTCTTATTCTTTAATTTCATACTCTTTTCTTCTGAGTAACAAAGTTGAATTGTTTTTTTTCATTAAGGTATCATGTGGTGAGCAACTTCTCCACATAACTGTGAAAAAAATGAAGAATCTTAATTGAGAACGATTAACACACAGTTCTCAGATGTCAGTTGTGACTTTACCTCCTCTTCTTCACCCTCTCTCCAGGCCTGGTGATGCTGGACGGTTTCGTATACGCGGTTGGAGGGTGGGAAGGCCGCTCTCGTCTGGACTCGGTGGAGTGTTACAACCCTCACACTAACTCCTGGCAGTTCACAGAGTCTGTGAAGATGGCGGTCACGAGTCCTGCAGTGGTGGCCCTGGACGGGCTGCTCTATGTCACAGGTGAGAAACACACATACAGTATATGCTTGTTAACCCCTTGCACCCCACCTAATTCTGCTTATAAAAGAACCACAAGGCCAAAATTCATCAGTGACACTTTGTGTGAAAGATTTAAGTCTCTGGTTTTAGAAAATGTCGTGTTTTAATCAGTGGCTAAAGTCCACATCAGGATAAATGCAGCTGAAATATTTTTTTTTCTCTTTGTTTTTAATAACCATTTTTGGAATTCGATAACTTCAAGTTGCTTCATGCCAGACATGAGACATTTACCACATCACTTCTACACCTTGTCATCTACTTTGGGGCAGAATTTGAGCTTTCTGGGTAAAACCTCGTAGGAGTTAAAGAGTTTTTAGTCTTAGGTGACCAAACACCAGGCAGAGATGTATTTACTCTACACTTTCTTGTCCGAAGACTGTGCAAATAAAACCAGCCTCATCAGTGCTCAGTGTCCTCTTTTCAGTCAACTTTGCTCTCTTTGTGGAAAGATTAACCAAAAATCATAAGATTAAAGTTCCCAGTTATGGATTGCACCTCTTCTCTTGAATGTGAACAAAGACACACTTCAATGAATAGGTCTTGCCAATGGTGTAAACGGCTACAGCTAGCTTTGTGTAAAGGTTGAGG
This sequence comes from Thalassoma bifasciatum, assembly GCA_008086565.1. Classification (NCBI taxonomy): domain Eukaryota; kingdom Metazoa; phylum Chordata; class Actinopteri; order Labriformes; family Labridae; genus Thalassoma; species Thalassoma bifasciatum. Next base: position 40,112 of record RPOG01004136.1, read on the forward strand.
CAACTGGTTACATGTAGAGTGATTGACCGATCTATCAACAAACATCCCTCGAATAAAGCTATTACACAAGACCTCTGTGTGCTATTGGCCAGTCAAGCAGGAAGCACTTGTTGGCTATCACAAGCTGTCCTGGGATGAAAACTCAATAGAAAATGATGAAGGCACTTTGTCTTGCAGTTAGAATCCTAAAGAAACCTGGCAGCTTTGTCAGATTCACATTGAGGAGGAAATGCTCTAAGACTGTGAAGCTGCTGTTATTGATGAGAACGGACACGACAGACGGACAAACAACGAACTTTTCAGGAGAAATTTCACCACTTGGAATAATTTGATGAAACAACACTTTTGATATGTTTGAACTCTGATTCCTCTGATGGAAAGGAGAGAGAATATTTAGGGTATGGGCGTCAGGATGTGACATAACTTAGTGATTCTTTCACTCTCTATGTATGAATTACCAATGAACTGGTGGGTTATAGGAGGTGAAGTGAAAAAGTGAGTTTTGAAGAAGTTTTCTCTCGTAGGAGGTGCAGTATTGGAGGACGGGGACGGCACAGACCTTGCTCAGGTCTACAACCCTAAAACAGCTGTATGGACAGAAGTTGCCCCTATGCAGATTGCTCGCTCTGGTTCGGCTGCCTGTACTCTCAAAGGAAAGCTATATGTCATCGGTATGTAACACAACATCTCACACACTTCTCCACAAACGCAGCAGTGACTCTGACTTTCAGTTCTCTGGTTGCCTTTTCCTCTCAGGTGGATGGCACGCTTCGACAGAGAACACGGATAAAGTCGAATGTTACAACCCCAAGACCAACCAGTGGACCATGTGCGCCCCCATGAAGGAGCGACGCTACCGGCCTGGGGTTGCTGTAGTGGACGGGAAGATCTACGTCTTAGGAGGGGAAGAAGGCTGGGACAGGTGTGAGGATAATCCAAGCAGAATGCATGAAACGTTTGCATGTTAAAGATTTTCTAACCCCAGCTCAAGAAAGAACTATTTACAGAACTTACTCACATGGTCCAATTTCATAGCAAGGTCTTAATGTAGTTGCTTTATAAGAAACTATCACAGCTCACTATCCAAAGGTGTTACATAATCTGAAGTCTTGGCTCAGGAGCAACTTTGGAAACACTTTACTTTACAGGTCCACAAATTTCATTGTAATTAGGTAATAACATACAAACTTTCTTATTATCCATTAATATTTTCCCCTGGATTTCATGATAATTGGGTGAAAAAAAGTGTGTTCTTTAAAATAATGTCCATTTTTAGATTGAAGCAAGTCATAATTGGTAAGTAGGTGTTTTGTTTAATTTATTTGAAATATCCTCTAAATTTTGAGGCAAGTAAGGAACAATTAGTGAATAATTTATTTTAAATCGAATCACAATTCACCACAAATTGTATGCAGAATCGTCCCATCACTATGTAGCATATTATACTATCTCCAGAGGAACCTGTGATAAATAGCTGCTGATTTTTGAATATGTTTTGCCATGAATTATTCACTGATGTCATAGTGGAGGAGATCAAGATCCCTTGAAGATTGAGATTTAGTAAATAGGACTCATGGATGTCAAGCATTTGCTCAGCATTTTCAACACTGAGCTTTTTCTGCAAGGAAAAGCAAGAGTGTTGAAATGTGATGCTCAGCATTTCAACATCCTTCAACTGGACTGTAAACACTGCTGCACTTTACAAGAAGGGTCAGAGCAGACTCTATCTGCTGAGGAGGCTGAGGTCTTTTGGGGTGCAGGGGGGTGAGGACTCCTGGAAAATACTGAGACAACACCGGAGACGGTAGAAAATGCCTCACCAGACGACCCCCTCGTCGTAGTGTCGTCGACTGTCCTCCTCCGACCTGTTTGACTATTTCTTCCGGTCGAGCCACCTGGGATGCTCTCTTGAGCCTGTGGAGGAGGTGGTGGAGAGGAGGACTACAGCCAAACTGTCCGCGATCATGGACAGAGACCCTCACCCCCTCCAACACACACTCACTGCACTGAGGAGCTCTGTCAGTGACAGGATGCTCCACCCGAAGTGTGTGACAGAGAGGTACCGCAGGTCCTTCCTTCCTGCAGCTGTTAGACTGTACAACAAAAACCTCTCCAGTGTGCAATAATCTGTTTTAATTTNAGCAGCTGACAGGAGGAGGCTGGACAAACTGATAAAGAAGGCCAGCTCGGTCCTGGGATGCTCTCTTGAGCCTGTGGAGGAGGTGGTGGAGAGGAGGACTACAGCCAAACTGTCCGCGATCATGGACAGAGACCCTCACCCCCTCCAACACACACTCACTGCACTGAGGAGCTCTGTCAGTGACAGGATGCTCCACCCGAAGTGTGTGACAGAGAGGTACCGCAGGTCCTTCCTTCCTGCAGCTGTTAGACTGTACAACAAAAACCTCTCCAGTGTGCAATAATCTGTTTTAATTTAAGGGCTCCAAATCCATCATTCTTTGTTCTATACTGTACATACACGGATTTTCTTATATATTGTTAAATATTGTTTCAGATCTTTTACATATGTNCTCTTGAGCCTGTGGAGGAGGTGGTGGAGAGGAGGACTACAGCCAAACTGTCCGCGATCATGGACAGAGACCCTCACCCCCTCCAACACACACTCACTGCACTGAGGAGCTCTGTCAGTGACAGGATGCTCCACCCGAAGTGTGTGACAGAGAGGTACCGCAGGTCCTTCCTTCCTGCAGCTGTTAGACTGTACAACAAAAACCTCTCCAGTGTGCAATAATCTGTTTTAATTTAAGGGCTCCAAATCCATCATTCTTTGTTCTATACTGTACATACACGGATTTTCTTATATATTGTTAAATATTGTTTCAGATCTTTTACATATGTTAATCTTGTAAATTGAATTGTATTTATGTTTATTGTATATTTTATTCTTATTACCTATAGTTTCATTTGTAAATCTTTCTATGTTTCTTTTGTATCCTGCTGCTGCTGTAAAGCTGAAATTTCCCCCTGTGGGACTAATAAAGGTTTATCTTATCTTATCTTATCTTATCCTGCATTTGCTGCTAGGAAAAGCGAGAGTGTTGAAATGCAACGCTCAGCATTTCAAACTCCTGCATTTGCTGAAAGGAAATGCACCCCCACCCTCTAGTTTTCACGTGAGAGCCTTAAAATTTTGAGAAACTGTCAAAGAAACTGCACATACCCATTACTTACCATTTGTGATCTGTGTGCAGTTTAATACGAACATTATTTTAGAGAAGTTACTTGCTAATTTTCACCCTATTGTCATAAAATGTTAGGATAATTTTAATATGTTTGTCTAATTATTACCTAAATTGGATAAAATTTGCAAACCTGTAAAGTAAAGTAACTTATGTTGTCAAATTCTGTCATCGGCTCAAATCCTCCTTGTTCAGATTCATGCATGAAACAGGAATCTACAATTTTTTGTCCTCAATTTAGACTGTTTCAAGTGCTTTTTGTTCTGTTTTGTATAACTTTGCAGCTTTTCAATGCTCATGACTCTTTCACTACAGGTACCATGACACCATAGAGAGGTACTGTGACGAGACAGACACCTGGGAGATCGTCGGGGAGATGCCCACCAGTCGTAGCTGGCTCAGCTGTGTGTCCCTCCAGCTGAGGAAAGACATCTGCATGAGCAGCTGTCCTGACACACCCACTGACAACTGAGCCAGAGTGTCTGAGGTCAATCATTGTGGTCATTTGCTTCCTCATTAGGGGAGAGCACGTTCCAACGCTCAGAGCTGTGGAGAACAGCGAACTGGGGAGGGACGCCTGGGCTTGGCTGAAAAGTGTTTGAGCTGTTACTGGTGACAAAAGGAAGACTGTTTTTAATCAGTGACTGCTGGTGAGGCTCGCTCACTGCTTCACTCACATGGCGACAAAGGAATCCCAAGATGGAGTCACTGAGGCTGATCAAAGACTCGGTGAAAACTGTCTCTGTAAGATGTGAACGTGTAAAGAGTTTTGTTTTAACGTCTGTGAACACCCTCCCTGCCATCATAGTGTATTTTTGTATCAGTTATTTTGATATCTATTTATTGGGGTGTGACTTTCTGTGAGAGAGCCTTTTAAAAAAAAATCACTACACACATTTCACTAAATCACAAAAGACGCTCTTTGGGCCAAATAATCTCATTGTGATTATTTCTGAGGTTACCTGTGAAAAAGAGATGTCTTAAAGTGCAGCGTTTATTTTGTGTTTAACTCTAGAAGTCATGAATGATTGTCACTACCTGTTTTATGTTGATTATATTTTTGTAATGCTGTGTGTATAATGCATTCTCGTGATTTTAGGTGGAGTTTGGTTCTAATAAATATGTTTAATTATGTTTAATGAATGATTCTGTTTCTTTGAATTTTTAAAAGCATGAAAGCACAAACTTGAGTCACTGGGAAAAACGCATGGTTTTGTGACAAAATTGAGAGCCAACAACACTGAAAAGATCTTTTAACTCCACTTATTTCTGTTTTGAATCTTCATTAAAAATATTTTTATTTTCTAACCCTGAGAAGATAAAAGTCATGGGATTACTTATATCGTAATGAAAATGTATTAAATGTTGACATTTTTACTCATAAAATAAAAAAATTGAATAATTTAAGTTTTTTTTAAAATCAAAATTATAACATTGATAAATTAAGATTCTGAAAAGAAATTTGTTCTTAAAGTTTTATGGTTTTTAAAATTAAAAGTTTGATTTTGATGCTTTAAAAAACTCTGTATAAGAAATTCATATTCAAACTCTAATTTCAAAAGATTTTTATCAATTTTTTATTACAGGTCTTTTCTAAGGAAGCCCATGTCCGCCAGTTAAGAAAACAAAAATGAAAACTTGGCTTTGTTGGGAGTTTATTTTTACCTTAATAAGTTGAAAATTTTGAGATGTTAAATCAAAATTTTGAAACAAAAACACAGAATTTCAAGATAGTTAAAATTTTGCGACAGTATAATAATAATATATGTATTTTTAAATAAAAGAAGAGGCAAGTTTTAATATAAAGTCTACATTTTGAGATAGGTCAGTATAAGAAAATAAAGAATCAAAAATGTTGAGAAGAAAAGCTGAACTTTTGAGATAAGTTACTCCAAATTTTGATAAAACAAAGTCCTGAGAAAAAGGTCAATTTTTGAGAAACAAAGTCAAAATTATACAATAAGTTAAAATATTGTGTTAAAAATTCAGAATTCTGAGAAAAAAGTCTGTTTTTTGAGATAAGTCGAAATTTTGACTTTTCATCTCAAACTCATTATGGGTGAAAAAAAAATCTCAGCAAATGCTTTTTTTTTTTTTTTTTTAAATGTTAAGTTTTAACTTGCGGGAATTGGCTCCATGGTTAAAAATAGAAAAAAATAGGAATGGTTGGTTATGATAATGCTTATGATTTTGCATCCTGTTATTTCCACTAACCAATTTTATTTATTGACTGAACAGGCTGCAATGGGCTTCTATATATATCTGCCTTTATCATCGCTGGAACTGTATCACGTGACATAAATGTGACGCTGTGTGAATCTGCTGCTGTACTTGAAGCTCATCTTGACTCCGTAAATCATCTTTGAAAACTTCGTGCGGCGCAGTGCTTTGTGGGAAAAACGTCAGCAGCCAGCCGCCATATCAGTGTGAAGGAGAGTGTCAGGAGGAGTCATGAGAGGAATCCGGTCTCTGAACCATCTCCCTGTGAGTCTCATGTCCTGAATGTGATTATTCTGAGCTGTTTCGCCGTCGTATAATCTCTGCTCGTGCTTGGTTTTTAAACTACTTCTACAGAGAAACTACAACTAGCTTCAGTTAGCCTCCCGGCTAGTTAGCATGCTAGGCGGCTGGCTAATGCAGGTCTGATAAAGAAGGAGAGAGTTTGAGCTGATAGTCTGGGTTTGACTATCAGCTCAAACATTAACATGTAGCCAGAGATTTGTTCGTCAGACGTGTTGTTAGTCAGCTTGTGTTTGTATCCATTTATTTCTGTATCTTTGCGTGAATCTTTGCTCAGCTGGATGTAAGCTGAAGGTCATCTCCGGACTGCTGCTCCTCAAATATTTAGCTTCACTTGTCTCAGAGGAAGAAAGAAACGTCTCTCTCTCTGCTCTGTTTACGTCAGAAATTAAATTACATTTAGATACTCTCTTACACTCTGTAACTGCTTCTCAAGACTTTATTTACAGGACTCATATTGAGTGTTTATGGTCTTTTTATGCCCGGGTCATTTCAGGACACAGTGGTCTGTCCTCACACTGTTTATGCCAGTGAGAGTGTCAGCTGTGTGATTGACCTTATAAAGACACAGTAGTATGACCCTTAATGACCCACACAAGTTCAACAGCCACTAAACAGTCATTCATTCAGTAATTCTGAGTTTAATCTATGAAAATTTGTCAAGGCAGAGTTATGTTCTTTAATACAGGATCTCTACACATCCTAAAAAAGTCTTAAATTAATGTATTGAATATAATGTTATATTCTGGTCTTAAATAAATTACTCAATGGTCCTAATTTGTCAGGCTGTTGATATAATTTATCTGCATCCTAGCTTGACAGTCTATGACTATGGGTCACTGTTTACACTTTTACATACAGATATTAACCAATGAGCAACTTTGTGTTCAATAAACAGTCAATAAGTAAACTTGAATGAGTCATAAGTGACACAAGCTATGATTTGATTGTAATGCAGCAGGACTCCCAAACCATCAGCCATATTTATATGTTTTTGGTCTTTAATTTCATTCAAAGTGGCATTAAAAAGTTTGCAAAAAGTCTTAAATCTGACTTGCCAAAACCTTCAGTTACCCTGTAATAGCAGATAAGGTTTTAACAGAGATTTTTTTTGTCTTACACATTTTTATATCAGTATTTTTCCCTACAACGTGACGTGCTTAACCCTTATATTGTCCTCAGATTTACTCTGCATCTTCTGTTCTGGCTGCTTATAGAGCACAAGGTGTAAAATTTTCTCCCAACATATTTACATGTATTTGACAATAACCTTTATAATATCGAATACAAGACTTTTTTTTACATTCAAGTATTTCTGTTTTTTTGTTTTGTTTTGTTTTTAGTATGAAAGAAGTAGAAATTTTGATTTTTTTCCCACTAAGGTTATTATCAGAGGTGCATATGTTGATGTATTATCACAGACAGGTGTTTTGAAATCATTTCAGTTTTTTTATGGTAGTAAGTAGGACTGGGCAACTGATTGCAAATTAGATTAAGTCGTAATTTGACCTGCAGTAATATTCTAACTCCAGGCGGTACAATATTTCTTTAACTACAAATGTGTCAGAATACTAGTTAACTAGATGTTTTATGCTTAGTGTAACTCAACCAAAGAGACCAACCTTTTAAGAGCAACAATCTAAATGGTAAATATGGGGAAAAACAGCAAAGAGTAGCAATAAAAATGAATGAAATTTAGTCTTTAGTAAGCTCTATGTTTTAATCTCCTGTTATGGGACAAAAGCAACACAAGCTGGAAGTTTATGTCATAACTTTGGCCCAGATCTGACTATTTAAAACAAAACTAAAATGAAAGCTACATTATGGATGTTTTTTATAGGTAAACATTGATTAAATGGTAAATGTTAATGCTGTTATCCCTGTTAATTCATCTAGAAGAGAAATCCCTTTAGGCCTTGATTGATTGAACAGCTGAAGAGAGAAAGGGAGTAAATAAGGCAAAAGGTCATGACTGGGTGTCCGGTCAGACTGCTGCTGTACGGATCACAACTGCTGCTCATGCTGCTCAACAGTGAAGCCAAATCTGTGTCTCCTGATGAGTTATTTCAGAAATTAGATTAAATAAAGTTGTAACATCATACAGAAGTCTATGGAAAGTTTTTTGGTTTTTTTTCGCATGGCTCTTTAACTTGATAATGTTCGTGTGACCTGCTGCTGGATTTATTTGCTGTCGCACTTTTAAGTCAGGTGGAAAGTGAGTTCTTCAAAGGTCACTGATCTGATATTTGGTGTCTCCACTTCCTAACAGAAACGTTGCTATGCGGCCGCCAGGAGGAGTGAAGCTCTGACTGAACCGCTCTCACTCCCCAAGCCCAAAACTCTAGCTGCACCCCTCCCTCCCCAAAATGTCCAGGTATGAGCTGCTCTCACCTCTCGTTTACACAGAGTGAAACACGAATGAGCTGCGACAACATACTTGACATGGTCTTCTCTGCTTCAGGTGTCCAAACTTCCAAACGGTCTGGTGATCGCGTCCCTGGAGAATTACTCCCCCATGTGCAGCGTTGGTGTGTTTGTGAAAGCTGGGAGTCGCTATGAGACTGTGGACAATCAGGGCGTCTCGCATGTGATGAGACTGGCAGCTAACCTGGTAATCTTTTAGTAACTTCATTGATTATACACACTGGTACCTTGTGTTGAAAAAAAAAACTGATTTATACTTTCACTCAATTTTTCTTTCTATATTGCTTCATCTGATATATAAAGAAGCCAATTTCTGTCAGTTGAAAATATGTATATGAAAACTTGATTTTGTTGAGGTTTTTTTGCAAATATTAAGTCAAAAATTCCAGATGAAAAGTTGAAATTTTGAGATGAAAAAGTCAAAATTATAAGATAATGAAGTTGATATTATGAGATAACAGTTAAATTGAAAAAAAAAAGTCAAGATATTGAGATTACAGTCAAAATACAAAGTCAGACTTTTGAATTAAATATCAGGGTCAGGAAAATTTGGGGAAAGTAAGATAAAAATGTTGACATATAAAGTCAAAATTTCAAGATAATAGGGTTAAAATTTTTAGAAAACTGTCAAAATGAAAAAAGATGGTAAAATTTTGAGCTAAAAGTCAAATTTTCGAGATAAAGTCAGATTTTACAACAGCGAGGTCAAAGTTTTGGAGAGTTAAGTTTAATAATGAGAAAAAGAACAACATTTTCGGGGTTGATCAAGTCAAAATTTTGAGATGAAATCAAAATGAGAAAAAAAAAGTTGAGTTTAAAGACAAAATTATGAGATAAAAAGAAAAATATTAGACAAAAAACTCCAAATTTGAGTTTAATGTAAAATTTTGAAATTAAATGTCAAAAATTTGTTTAAAAAAAAAAGAAAGAATAAATTTTGAGAAACAACATCAAGCAAAACATCAAGACATTAGATTGAAAGTCAAAATATGTCGTAAAAAATTTAAATTTAGAAACCCAAGTTTTAGAGAAAGTTAAAATTTAGATTATTTTATCAAAAATATTTGTCTTTTATCTCAAAAATTTGGACATAATGTGAGCAAAGGAAATCCCATTGAAGCCTTTTTTTTTTTAAATTTTATTTTTCATTCTTTAAATTTTTACTGACAAAAATGGGCCTCTATACATTAAGGAAAATCTTTGACTTTTTTGTGTTTTTGTTTTTTAGACCAACAAGGATGCGTCCGGCTTCAAGCTGTGTCGCAGTTTGGAGGCAGTGGGGGGAAGCCTGAGGTCAGTGAGGAAACTCTCCACATGTGGGCTATAAATGATTAGAGTAAACCAGTGTAATAACAGCCAATAACCTCATTAATGAACCGTGTCTTTTTCTCTGCAGTGTGACATCATCAAGAGAAACCACGATTTACGCAGCAGAATGTTTGAGGGATCACCTGTAAGTGCTGCAGACTTGATGGGATTTGTCCTGATGTTGAAACTGATGAGTGTTTCCTTCAGGTTGGTAACTGTGTCTGTGTCTGTTTGCAGAGATTCATTATTGGAGCATCTGGTCAGTGTAA